>JABJVR010000459.1:0-21103 GCA_025773905.1 Chitala chitala | reverse complement strand
GCTCTGGGATGGGCTCCAGGCTTCCCCGTGACCCTCACCAGGAATAAGCGGTTAAGATAATGAATGGATGGATGGATAAACTTTTCTGTTTATTAAATAAAATATGGATCTTAAAAAGATACCTCTGCACTGAAACTTTAATTTGATTAAATAAAGTGTTTACAAGTCAAATTATGCACATTAGACACAGATAAAAAAAAAAAAAAACACAGAAACATTCGAGCTGTTCTTTTTCACGGTGTATGAGGAGATGGTCAATAACCAAAACCTCTTCCTTTCAGCTGTTTGCTCTGGATAATTAACACTAATTTCATTTTCTCTCTATTCAAATTACATTAAAACACTTAACCAAATTGAGTTTATTGGATTTAACATCCAAATTGATATGAATCCTCTGAATGTGGAGATATCAGTAGCATAATGGATCAAGCTAATAACAAAAGTCATTACTAGGCAGTTATAAATAAACTGTAAAAGTGGACCTGCTCGATCTACGTCTGAACCGACCTTTCCCAGCTGGCTTTCCAATCAAATGACGTAAAGACGGATGAGATGGACACGTATAAATATAGGAGACATTCCAGACAAACGTGTCCACACAAACTGTATCTCACAGTGACACTTAACAGGTCTGCAAATAATATTAACACAAGAGGAGACATTTCAGTCAAACGTGTCCAAGCAGGACTTGTCTCATTCAAGACAGAGAACCTTGTGGCCTTGGTGTCAGCATCTCATATCAAAGGTGGCACCTCAGGATCGTCCTCGAAGCTCTCAGAGTCACAGGTACCAGCTTTCACCTGCAGACAAGGTGCCTTCAGAGGTCCGTGTTGGGCCGGCTTTCCCTGGGGCACGATGTTGGCCAGGTCTACGGCTGAGTGCTTGCTTGGGTCAACTTCCAGCCTCTCAGATCGCTTCTCCAGCCTGCAGAGAGAGCGGTCACGAATCAAGTCCATAATACATCTTAAAACCAAAGTGTGCATGTGACTGCAGGGTTCAAACCTGCCCAAAGTGCACAGGAGGATTATCCTGCTGAGCTAAAGACACCGAATCCCCCATCCTGACATCTGGGGGGAATGTACCATAGTCGACTTGCCCACCTCTTTGAGCACAAAGACCCAACTTTAGTTCTCTACAGAAACCGTGGACCCACCACCTGTAAAACTGACAGCTGACTTACAGAACGGGAATTTTTTGTCCAAATAAAGCTGACCCACATTTAATTAACATTTTCTGGACATTTGACACGACGGTGTAAGCAGCTCCTTAATACATTTATAGCCACTTAGTCGTATCAGAGACTCAGCCGGGGCCTGGATAGCAAACGGTCTTAATCAAGAGCCCAAAGAAAGCCCGCCTGCCACAGAAACAGGTCTCGACTCAACGTTCAGCGCGGCGTTGATGTAGCGAGGTTAAAACACCAGAACTGCACAGACGCAAGCTCATGTAAAGACATATGAACTTGAATGACCTTCCTGAATATTTCTGAAAATTGATCTTCTTTGTTTAAAACTTCAAGTAAATTTTACCTGTTCTCAACTGATATGCTCTTTACTTAGACACTTGATATTTTGTGTGTTTATATACAATATACACGCTGTCTCAGAAAAGCCATCAGCATGTGCACAGACCCTACACATCCATGCCATGGTCTGTGTGAGCTTCATCCATCTAATGATGATGATGACCTGATGAACGCTACAGAACATTTCGCACACAAACGTCTAGACTCGGGGACAGTTTTATACCAAGGGCCATAAATGCATTAAATCAATCACCAATAACCCCCCTTTGCCAAGCTGTTGCTTTAACTACCTCACTGCACATTTGCACCACAAGAACAAGACTCCATGAACTGACCTAACTGTGTAAGTGGAAGTGTGACTGCACTGTATCTTGTTCTTTAAGTGCTGTTTTCTTAATGTATCTGCACCGCTGGCATAAGATTGCACAATTTTCTTCTCTTAAATGAAATCAATGTGTGGAAATTGTTTGATATACATCTTATTTTTGTCTTCTAAGTATTGGCATTAACGGAGCTGAAAACATTGAATTTTGTTGTAATGTACAGTACAATGACAATACAGGAAGTCAATTCAATTCTATTATATAGAATTATATACACACTTTGAACACCATCATTTCCATTTCTAAATTTGCCCAGACATACATGTACATAATTTCATCCGTACGAGAAAAGGAAAATAGTTCATATTATACAGTTTATACTTCATACCATTTATATTTCCACCTCTGCATTTGAGCACAAAGCTTTTCCTCAATGTCAATAAACATCACTTAAACAGTAGCACACAACTGCATTTACTCGTAGTCCACCTTCTGTAGCTGTCTTCATAAAGGTCATAATCAACTACACTCCTAGCTACAATCATAACTGTAGTTTACCACTTCCACATTGTATTTTCACATATTTTTAGGAAGCACACAAGCCTTATCCAACTGAAATCCTGTATCATCAGTACAGCGCAACTACCCAATGATCCTAACCTTTTCAAGGGCACACAGCATTAACATACTCTGGGCCTTTCCTCTCAAAGGCCTTCATCTGGCAGTTTGACAGGGCCGGCATGCCTTCCCAGAACGAAAGGCATAATTTACTAGTGGGACACTAATTTACTAGTAATTATGTTTAATCTCATCAAGAACTTCCAGGATGAAGTAAACAGCAGGTTTCTAAATAAGGACCAGGAGCTGAAAAAGGAATTGAGTCTCTCATACAAAAGCCACGCTCACAGACAAGCCATTTCATAGATAAAGCCAGCCATTGATTTAAACACAGCCTTAAAAAAATAACCTTAAATATATCTATCAGTTCACATGAGTCAACAAAGCTAAGTATGTACTGCTTTACATAAAAGCTATATGCATTTTTTATTGTTTTATAAATAATAAGTAAATAATATGTCTAAATGACCCTCAACCCACTGCAAAGGAAGGTTTGATTGCTAACTCCAGGATCTGCTTCACCTGTCATACATGTTTAACTCCTGTATGAAACTCCTGGTATGGTAATACTGTGCTATTGTCTGTACTGGCTGAAAATTACTTAAATTAATTAAAATTAAAAGCATCATTACTGCCCTGTAACTCTCCATTCCTGCTTGATACCCAGCTGTCCACAAGCAGGGGATTGATACAAGAGCCTTCATGATGTGCACACACACACACACACACACACACACACACTCCCACGCACGCATAACTGGAAATACAAAATGAGTCACCACACAACCAATTTCGGCAACCTGATTAATGTGAAATTTCTGTTGATGCCAAAAGCTTTCTCGGTCAATACAAAAGAGATATTAAATCAAAACCATGATGTTGTGCAAGATATTTATAGAAACAGGGAGGCAGTACTATAAAAAACATAATTAAAAAACCACTCAGCACACTGACATTTTAATTTAAAAAAAAAACTGAGATTAAAATAAAAAATGGAAAGGGAGAAGCTTTGTCATGCAGGGATATAAGAAGCTAAATACACAGAAAACTGTTCTCTGTGTCACAGACATAAACTACAATCCCATCATGCATTGCTGGGTCTGCAACCATGGCAACAGCAGTACCTTGTGGCAGGAGCAGCTACTTTGTTGGCAGGTGGCACTCTGGGAAGTCGGCTGATGACTGTTTTGCACTTTATTTCCCCATGAGCCTAAAAACAAAAACAAAAAAAACAACTAAATTAATTTCATTCATGATAACACTCATTTAACAGCAATCAATTTAATTAATGGTCAGTTGTGAATTTTAAAAAATTAAGAGTTTAAGTGTTTAAGTTTAGTCAGTATACCTTAACATATAAACACCAAGATATTTTCACCTAAACCAAATTTATAACAGTGACGAAAGGCTAGACATGATGACATCTTACTACTGCTATTGGTGAATGAAATGCTAAGAGTACAGTCTGGTCTCATTTCATTAATTTATATAATTATAGTAACATAAACAAATTGGTAAAGCAAGGCCTGTTTGTACAGTTTTGACCTACTCTTACAAGACAAGCATTTTGCATTAATAACCTGAAAACTTTACACAAATCACAAGTAGTTCAGGTTGATGCATTTAAATTACCACTTTGCACTTTTTCATTTGGTAATATTTTCATTTTAAAGTAAACTGAGGCACAGGATTGTTCTACTGCTGTAGAAATACACACAGCAACAATGACCACATCGGATAACATCAAAGACTGTATACTAACCCTGCCATTTTTCTCTGTGAACAAGTAACTTCTCTTCTACGTTTTTGGTAAACAAACCACGAAACGCTCATTAGGAAAAAACTGAACATGAAAAATGAATGTTATGAAGATAATTTCAGATCATGCGACATAACTCCATTACTTACTAGTACCGTGCCATGAACGATTCACAACAATGTAAAGTCCAGGGTGTAGTTAAGCATTGTCTCACACACTAATTACATTCTCATGTTTATTCATGAACAGCTGGTTTCTTCCAGTGCCTGGCCTGAAGTAAGACTATTATTTTGCTTTCCCATGTGTTTGAGTAAACATAAAACCCAGACCAAGACAGGGTGGACAATACTGTGAAAGGTAGCAGCTGTGGTCAGTCAACACACACAGAACATGTGCAGTTGTGCTGAGAAACAGGAAGCGATCTTTGTAAAGAGGAAAACATGCAGTAACAGTCAAACGTATCAGAAACAGACAACTAAGTTTGTCACAGTAATAACTGTGTGGACTTACCTTTGTCACAGTGATCACTGTGTGGCCTTACCTTTGTCACAGTGATGACTGTGTGGCCTTACCTTTGTCACAGTGATGACTGTGTGGCCTTACCTTTGTCACAGTGATGACTGTGTGGCCTTACCTTTGGCATGGTGATGACCAAGTGTCCTGTGGTTTGGGACCTCTTTGCTGTCGAGCTGTCTGACAAGACCTCGGCTGGAAGCGCCAGCTGAAAGGTCTGCAGGACAAAACACAAAAATCTGCATTATATATTTTTACTTTCAACTTTTAAAATGTTTTACAGCAATAAAGCTTGCAGTACAAGCGTGACAATCTGAAACTGTACAAGTTCTCATAAACTCTGCCACTAATACACTCCACGTCAAAACGTTAAAACCCAAGCAAGTTAAACCAGTGACATCTTTGTTACAGAGATGCTCTTATTAAAATCTTGAATGGCATTCAGAATTAATGCCGGGGCTAAAACGTGTGCATATTAATGTGGAATTTCATAGCAATCTTCCACAGGCAAGGAGAGTCATCAAGCCATAAGCCCCATGATTTAATGAGTAATATGCACATAAAAAAGAGACAAATCCATAAATATGCTAAAACTCAGGGCACAGAGATGAGGCCCCCAGCTCTCATCGTCACGGCTTCACCAGCTGGGGTGTAATCTCAAAACAAACAGCACTTGGTAGCATGCTGTATTTTCTGTGAGGTTTGGCTATTAATGCAAAGCTGAAACCCAGACGGCCCCAGGAGCTGTGAGACTGAGAGGCGCTTAATGATGGTTAATGACATAAAAAGGTCACATCAAGCCACCTGTAGAACATGAAAGGGTGCCAGAAAACTCATGCCTAGCCTAAAACTGAAAGAAAAAGTGTGAAAAGGAAAGAAGTCATCATTGTACTGAAAACAGAGTCAGAAAGGGCATAAACCACAGGCCTTACTGGAAACTGAGGCGAGAGCTCCCAACCAGAGCACAGCCACCCATGTTAAGGTTATCGGGTCCCCTGACAGTTCTCACTTTGCTGTACAGAGCCACTAAAAAGACACAACTTTAGCTTAGCCCATTCTGATACTCAACACAGTATTGTAAATAGTTTTCTCTCTTCCAATAACATATGCATCTTCATAACGTGTCAGGACTGACTTCCAGTGACATTTATATCATTTACTTCATATATATATATTTTTATCTCATATTCCATGTGTCACGCCCAGTTTTGCCACACCTTCTCCACAGAGCACGGGGAGCTGACTAAAGGCATCTGAGTTTGATTATCGTTGCCTGGTTATTCTGTGACTCCCCAGTCATTCTTTGTGAAGTACTGCCAGTTCTTTGTAAGAAGCCAACTGAGCATGGTTTCTTTCCTATGTCTCCTGTGCCCGCTCCTGCCGTGTCTACGCCTCCGGTCCCAATTTCCTGTCCTTATTGTCCCACGCCTACCTCATGTCACCCTCATCACAGACCGAACAACCTGGATCACTGACCCTTTGCATGGCTACTTGGATTCAGTTTCTGGACTGTGGTTTTGGTTCTGTCTGCTGTGGCAACAAATAAAAGCCCTCACCCTGCAAGTGGGTCCACAAGGCATGCCATGTGTGCCTCCGCCATTACACCATGGCAAACTCCATTTTCCAACCATAAATTTTGGCATGTGTTTACAATTTGTTTACTTTAAACTGAATAAAGTGACAAGCACTAATTCATGTAGTCATAAAACTGGTACAGAATAAAGTTTGTTTTTCTGGCACGGAGTGCGAGAAAAGTGTATATGATTTAGCGGTCTTAAGATGAGCAGATATACTGCCTGCCTGGTTGCCTGTCTGCAGTTATAACTCAAAATCTAATTCCAGATCAGCGATATCTGCCTTATCAGAGCGTAGCGCAGGGCTGCCCTTGCTAGGTCATTTAGTTATAACTGTCATTACCGTTACATGCAATGTCTCCAGGCGTGTCCAACTACACAGAATTTACTTCCTCATCCTACTGGCCAAAGTGTTGGATTCTGCAAAAAGCATATCAAAAATTGTCTGTTTTCTAAACCTTACATTAGGTCAATACTGAGAGATGGATGGATCCTCTTGACTTTAGGGAGTTATAAAGGCTACAACTATGTCCTTATTTGCATGCAACTTAACTAGGAAGTTATAATCAGTTTTACTGGTGTAATGGGTTATGTAAAAGAAGCCAGCTGCAATTTAATTTGTGTTCTTGTACCTTCCCCTTGACGGTCACTCGGACATACGTGGGCTGGACGTCGACATCCAGAAGGCTGGTCTCCATGTGCCTGAAAGTCAAAGCAGGCGTGCCACGCCTGTTAGCTCTTCTTCATTCCAGCACACCCGCCTGTAGCTCACAGCAAGACACTCTACAAGCATTTAGGGTGGCACCTGTAAACTGCCAGGTCCAGGATGAGATGGTCATCTTCTGTACTCTCCGTCAGGGAAAAATCCAACCTGTGCACACCAGAACCGGACTATAAAGGTTGAAGCAGAACCAGTTTGGTGCCTTACACAAGATTTTTGCTGGTCCCCTTTACATTACAAACAATTCCACCACCATCACTGTGCTAATACCCAGCGGTGCCCCTACGGATGGACGGCACCCCCAGCATTTGCCTATGCTCAGGGCTGAAGTTATACATTAACACGTGGCGACACTGGTTAGAACAAAGCAAATACCATGACTGTATTTATTACGTAAATATTAATACTCTTAGGCATGACAATGAAGTTCACTTCTATACTGACATTAAACGTCACCGCAATCGAAAAGTATTGTGACTAAAGGCACAACTTTGTGAAATTGTGCAGGGGTTACGCAAGCAGTCATATGTGGAACTAGCAAATTTATGTGGCAGAAGTGCCCCTACGTAGCTCTCCAATTAGACAAGTGAAACAGCTGTGCAGTTTCGTGATTTATTCAACAGTCCAGATGCACCGAGTGGCAGTAAATCTTACAGTAGTACCTGCCGTGGTCTAAACTGCTTTATTTTGAATTTGTTATTAAAATATTAAAATAATTTCAATTCTACCATTTCTTAGATACTTAGTCTTGTATGCGACATGTAAGATTTGGTAAGCTTTACTTAAGAAACGTAGTTACAGACTGTTGACGTTTATACAGTTACATTATTACCTTATTAATAATCTACTTTTTAGAATATTTGGAAAGTATATTAAAAAAACAAGTGAGAAAAAATAGTTGTACAAATGAAACGAACTGCTGCGAATTGCCAAAACAATCTTAACTCAAATTTTAAGATTGTCTATGAAACCAACGTTTGTGAAAAAGATCAGGAATGAGAACTGCTTCTACCTTTCAGAAAAGTTTGCTAACTACGTTTTTCTCCTTAATGAAAACGCAAACAATCTGAGTGCTATGGAGGAGGAGGAAGAGGAGAAAGAGGCGGATGATGAAGATGAAGCAAAGTGACGTTTTTTTTTATGTAACATCTTGGGAAGCAAGGCAAGGGAGGTGAGGTCTAATCGCAGAAAGGAAGGCTTATTCCAAATCCAGAACATGACATCTGGATTTTGTCTGCATTCCTCCCTATGTGTGTGTGTGTGTGTATATACAGTACTCTGCTAGTTCACACAGAAGTTCATCTTTTCCCATCAAAAAGCTTGTCAGTTAGAACCTACGGGTTCCAGACAACAAAAGCAGGGACCCCGTTACCAACTAAAGATCAGAACATACCAGAACTCTTCTGGTTAGACCCAAATCTGCTGTCTGGTCTACAACAGCTTTCTTAAGGAGAAGAGCAGTAATGCACATTTCTGCTGTTCCGTTGTTGAGCATGTATTCAGCTACGCCCTGAACACAAGTTAACAAAGTACCTCGAAACGTTACTAAACACACTATATAATTTTAAGAGCACACAGTGTTCTTCTGAGTGTACAGCAGGGGTGTGATCTGGCTGCCACTCGTTAGCATTAATACTTCACACCTGACCTGCTCGTTCACATGACTGTCAGCTGTCTCTTGCTCGTTTCACCATCAAACGTACTTAGGCTCGTTGACGTTAAGAATCCGCCCCTCTTTAGTGATAAGCGTCCTTGGAGGCTTTGGTTTCTTGGCTTTTTCCCTGAAAAGTAACAAGAGGATTTTGTCAGTTTACATTTTCACATTCATCTGAACCTGAGTTTTGACACATACATTTACAGTTCCAACGTGCACTGCAAAAGAACAAACTTTAAAACAATGACAAACTCACATCTTTACCTCCTTGCAACAGATGACAACAAAACATTTATATAACATGGTTTGGAAATGTATTCTATTTGTGACTCATATCATACCACTAAATGGAGGTTAACAGATGCAGTGCATAGTTGACAAAAAGAGAAAGTGTAAATGGGCCTGATTCAGTACTATAACACGTCAGACATCATTAACACATCTGTAATTAGCAGTAAGCTGTTACCCTTTAAAACTGAACTGGGTGAGGGCTATTATAGACACTGGTCACTGCAAGTAAATTACAGATGGCAAAGTCCTTTGGGCGACAGCTCTTTTACTGCAAATATTCTCTCTCTCATCAGCACCCCTGCTTTCAGGATTACAGAACTAATTTCTTCATTAACACGGCCAATTTCTCACTCGGCCCTGGCCATCACTCTCAGGAAGGGCCACGTGGAACATTATAAATAGATTCACCTCGGGGTTCTGGCTGTGTTTTACAACACATCGCATTATCTCCTCATTTTAATCCCGAACCCCAAACTCATCTGACGGACACACTGAACAGAGCACCATGCTTACAGAGCCTGAATACTGTGCTCAGGCACTTTCAGGTGGCCTCACTGAAGTACCATGATGTTGAAGAGGAAGGCCAGGAGTATGTCATTTATGCCATATAAGCTGTTATCTGGTACACACAGAGTCCTAACACTAAGTGTGAAGCCTTAGATGTAATTAAATGCAAACCAGTTCAGTGCACAATTAGTAAAATTCCAGGTTACTTGTTACTTGTTACTTCCACATCAGAGCAATGTATTCATTTAGAGTATCAATGTATAATTCTCAATATCAATTAATACAAATGGAGCAGAAGACTTCAGCTTTTCAACCTAATTGTAATGTGTGCATTGACATCATGAACAAAGTTTATTGATTAAAAGTGACAATTAAAACAATAAAAACTTAGAATGTTGGCTAACACTAGTGAGAGTTAAAGCAATGAATACAGAGATTTAATCACAAAAATTATTTTCAATGACACCAGAACATGTATTATATATGGTTTAGCCGATATAGAACAAACCATAACCTCAAAGAAGATCAGATGAACCTCTACATCTAAATCAAGTGAAACTGTATTGCATTTCTTAGCTGTGCAAATAATAAACCTGAGTTTCAATTTTTTATAGACATTCTCATTTAATGTATGAGGAAAAAAACTCAAGACTTTCAACATTCAACTTAGCATGATTTGACTTGTGTCAAGGTTAGTGCATGTAAATTGTAAAGTCCCTAAATGTACAGACTGTGATGACAGGAGATTCCTAGGTTACCTTGTGTTACAGTCACCTAGTACTATGGGCTTACGAAATGCAGAATCATCCCCTCGATCCTAGTTCAAAGCTTTGAGATGCTTGGTGTGGGATATGTTTAGATACACTCAAACAAATACAGAAACTACAAACTCAGTTAGCTACTCTAAAGGAGCTGGTATTATCTTGCATATCGAAACGCGACCGTTCGAGGCAGAAACGCTCTTGAAAGCTTTGCTCGCACCTGAAAGGAAATATCCATGATCCTGAAAACAGCGTTATGGTGCCACCTGGCGGTGAAACGTTTGCACTAGCTGCAACACTTACAGCGATACAAGTATAGTACTGTAGTTTTCTTTGGGAAAGTCCATATTTAAAACCAATTTTTCATACACATTCGTTTCGATTATACTACCGCAGTAAACATTTAATTTAACGTTTAAAACATTTAATAATACCACATCTGCAAATAATGTTACAACATTTTTTATTTTATTATTTATAACAATACTAATAATAATAATACTCTTACAATATAAATTATGATTTAAAGTTATCAGAAGGATTGTTGAACATTCGGTTGATATGAGAAATACCTCCCTCTTTCTCTCGACCTTCGCTTCTCTTCCATGCGACGGTGGGCTTCCAGCCGGGACTCGGGTGTGTAAGCGCACGGTGTCTCCCAAAATTCCCTGTCCTCTTCGTCAGAGTACAGTTCGCGGTCCTGTATCTTCTGCCACCCCTCCCCCACAATCACTTCCCTGTAAAAAAAAAAAAAGTAAAAAAAAAAAAAAAAAAACATTAGCCCATTCGATTCCAGGGTTATGAGTTAAAAAATGTTTGCTGTTATAAAATGCACTGTCTAATCTGCTACTAGTATTTCACTCATCAGAATAATCAACACATTTAAGTACAGTCTTTGTAATGTAATTTGAGACGGTTCACACATTAATGATTATAAATTATTTTAATCTAGATTGCTCTTATTCTGTCTACACGGTGTTACTGACGTTGGCGTACCAGCTACCCTGGCGGACCGGTCCCGTCCCCTTCTTCTCCTGCTCGTGATGCTCCCTCTTCTCGTGGGCCCTCCTCCGCAGGTACTCGCGCTCCTGCTCCTGGACACGCTGCCTAACGGCGTCCAGATCTTGAGCTGCTCGGATGCGTTCTGAACGGGAGATCTCCTGCCCGTCCAGCCACTGGCAACCAAAGTGAAGTCTGAGTTAGCAAAGATTTCTAAACCTTAAATCCGCTGCCAGTTTACCAAAGACACAGCCTCAACGCCCAGCCATTACGATTGTCTTATCTGGCCTGCCCAAATTAATTATTTTGCTCTTAAAAAAAAAAAAAAAAAACTTACAGAAAGGACAATTAAAATATCATACATATATGCAAAATAGTCAATACAACCGAAAAGCAGCATCTAGGTTTTTGTTTCAAAACATCAGAAAATCACAGTCAATTCAAATCAGGCAGTTTGTCATTTCCGTCATTCTACAGTCGACCAAAATAAACTCTCCAAGCATCGTAAAAAAAACACAACAGGCATTTTATTTCAGCCTGTTTACACAAATGAGTCTTCAAAACATTGATGAATGGAAATATGTACAAATTGATTGAATGAATTAATGAATTAATTAATTGATGGATGAGTGAGTGAGTGAGTGAGTGAGTGAATGAATGAATGAATGAAACCTTCAGCTGTGGTAAACACGCCACTACAAAGGGCCTGTATCCCTGAAAGGTAGCGCAGGGGTTTCCCACTAGAAAGAGCTCCCTCAGGTATAGGTTGTGCCTCAGCGACTCCACGCTGCTCAGTTCTCCGATGAAGTTCACTGTCAGGTCCAGCTTCAGCAAACTTTCACATCCTGATGGCACCCGAACGAATGAAAGTACAGCACATTACAACAGCGATACATCTCTAAAATGTCGTTTTACACTGACCGAAAAAAAAAAAAGAAATTACAACTGCAAACATGTCTAAAATTTTATCACACACAAACCATATAATTGTCTTACCTTGCAGATTTTCAATTACTTCAATGTTGTTCAGCGCCAAATTTAAGTATTCCAGCTTCTTCAGCTTATTAACGTTCTCTTGAGTTAGAATAAAATTGCAACAAATCAGTTAACTGTTGGATTTAAAAGTGACAGAATCATACATTGCTGCAGGTGTGCTGCATGGACTGCCTGATTCACCTTTGAACAGAGGTGCAGTTTGTCAAAAGGTAAGGCAGGCGGCTGCTTGAGGCCCCCAAGGCACTTTTTTGTTGATGTCAGATTATTTATTAAAATGATGACAAACTCTGGTTAGAGGGGGCCCCCAGTGAATTTTTGCTTGGGGCCCCAACAGACCCTAGAATCGCCTCTGCCTTTGAAACATAATTAAAAGATGAAGCAGAAATTTCTAATAAATAAATAATCTCACGATTGAGATGAAATTGCCTCTAGTCAAAATTACCAATTCTTGGGATGAGGTTATTTTGTAGGTACAGTATTTTCAGGTCTCTGCACCAAGTGCCGATGTGCTCGATCTTCTCGATGTCCTGCTGGTGAAGTGAGACCTCCTCCAGAGAGAAGATCTCACAGTTGTTGTGCTCCGCGCGGCGCCTGATCAACTCCTCGTTGACTGCGGCGCGACAGCGGACAGAAATTGTCAACAATCGTTCTGTTTGCGGCAACAAAATAAGCATGCGTCTACAGACCTTTACCTGGAGTAAGCACCTGACACGAAATTCAACAAATTAACGTCTGTAAATAAACTGTATAATTGTAAATAAAACAATGCATTATTATTGTTATTGTTATTGCAACTTCAACTTACTTCGAACCATGGTATTATCGCAGTCTGTCTCGAGGAAATGGTGAGCGTTTGGTTACGTTGCCATGAAAACCGGTCACGTGTACGGTGTCCGGGAACGGCCATAAAGCGCGGACGGCTGCTTTGCCACAATAACAAAGCTCATTCCGTCCGATATTACCTTCATACTTCTGCGCAGCGAATCACGCGAATACGACTGATTTCATTAAAACCCCAGAAGGGAATGTGCTTTCTGATGTTTTGAAGTAGTATGTGAAAGGAGACGAATAAACTGTTTTGCAATCTGGTCACTCGTTACTCTCGGTAACATAATAGCTGCGTCCAGCTTGGAGCCATTTAAAGACGTGCGGTTACCATATCACAAAATCATGCTGAATAGTGCGCTGTTTCATTCTCAAATAGCCTCGATCGTTGAGGTGCTGGCTAAAACCGCTGTAGCAGAAATATGCCAACTGGTGGACAATGGATACGCTGCGTTGCAAATGGAAATATCACGAAGCCAGAAAGAAAACAAGGCTCTGAAGAGGGAATTACAAATGAGCAAACTGAGATTAGCCCAAGAAGCAAGAAATGTGCCGCAGGCCTCTGCTAATACCGCCTACAAAAGAGTTCAGATTTGCGATAAAATAAAGGAGAACGCAAGTATGTTGCATGTTTACCTATTTATATTTTTCGGTAAAATAAAGGAGAACGCAAGTATGTTGCACGTTGACCTATTTATATTTACCCTAATACTTGTGACCATGATATTATGGTTCCTTTGTTTATGTGTCTTCAAATATAAAAAAAGATCGTAATGTATAATGCATCTGTTTCAGGGAGGAACTTTTCAGCAGAAGACAACGAAATTGATGGTGTATCTGTTATGGACCGATGGGAAGATGGTGATCAGTCGTTTATTTTCGAAGAGGAAAGCGTGGAGAGGTCTACGGCTAAAGACAGCGTAGGTCTCTGAGGGATTAAGCAGATAAACGGCGTTTGCAATTGTTTCGTTTTGTGCTTCTCTTTCCTTTCCTCTTACAATGGTTACAGGTTTATGGGCCGTGTTAACATGAACCTTTATAATCCGGTGCAGGCTGTGTGCTCGGAACCTGCATTACTTATCAAAGAGGAGAGACAGGAAGAGGACTTCAGGAACAGCAAACATCACGGGCGTGTGAAGATGAGAGCAGAGGGTAAACGGAAAAGTCTGTGCATACTATGAAAAGTGAAGGCAGTGTCATAGGTGTAAATCCCGGGGGGGGGGGACGTGTGCCCTCCTCTCAGAGAGTTGTCCCCCCCACCCCACCCCACCCCACCCCAAGTACGGTACTGTGAACCAAGATATGTCATTTGGGTCCCTCTCAGGAATTGCTCTTGGGAAATATTTCTATTTGTTTCCTCCCGAAGAGTGGAATGAGATTTCCGCCCCTGGGCATTGTCACTTAACAGGAATCAGTGTTAAGTTTGAATGGTGTTAAAATGTCACCATACTCACAGCTTCTTATTTCAGAGGTAGTGTAGTTTTTATGTGGATGGCAGAATTGACATTACATTTTCCATTTGTTAATTTATAGGCTGAAGTGTTACATTTCCTGTCAAACTGACCAGGTTGTCATTGTGGCACTTACAGTGAATCACAGTTGATTTTACCCTATTTGTCCGTTGTTATTGATCCTCCGGGGTCAATAAAGTTTTATTGAATTTAATTAATGAAACTGTGTAAAAGAGTGTCACTGCAGAAATACAAGCTTGCCTCTGTACTGAGTACAGGACACTCTGGTCAACAGAATGCCATATATCTGGAGATGGCTCTGCTAATGGTTGGATGAGACGTTAAAGTAGAAAATGTGTGAATATAATTCCTTGCAAGCCTGAGGTTCTCTTTGTAACAGGAGGGAGCAGCAGAGGCCATGTGGAGATTCCAGTGTCCTGCAGTGCTGAAGAAGACGCAGACAGGCTGGCGGGTGACCCCGAGCTCGGCCCGTACTTAGAGGAAAGTTCTGCAGACGGCCTGTGTTCCTCAGGCTCTCAGGATGAGAAACCAAACATGATCATGATCGAGGACGAAGGCATGGAGCTGCAGCTGCGATCTGCCTGGACCGAGGAGGCGGCGGCAGAAAGCCAGCGCAAACGGCACGGCGACGAGGACCAGACAGAGCAAGGGACCTACCTGAAGAAGTGCTCGTCGCAAGAGCAGGTGTTGGAGAGGCCCAGCCCGGCCGGCTACGGTACCATCGGCATGGCGGGGACCATCTCCTACGAGGGAGAGGGTGGCGAGGCGTACCTCGGCATCGATGCGGTGGGGGGGTTCACAGGTGGGGGCCCATACTGCTGCCTACTGTGCGCGAAGACTTTTGCGCAGCTGGATCAGTTGAAGAAACACCAGAGCGTTCACAGAGGGAAAGAGACGTTCAGGTGCGCTCAGTGTGGGAAGTGTTTCGCCAACTCAAGCAACCTCAAGAGGCACCAGACGGTGCACACCGGGGAGCGGCCGTTTGGCTGCATACAGTGCGGCAAAAAGTTCTCTTTCGTGGGAAACCTCAAAAGGCACCAGAGCGTCCACATCAGGGACAAACCTCCCAGCTCTTCCTCTGCTTTGTGGGAGAATGTTTAGGTGTACTGACCCAAGACTTGTGTACAGTGAACACGATGCAGTTCTGTTTAAATGGGAGCATAGATGCACCTGCGTGGTTATTTTTGTCTGTGTCTCCTTTTTCTTACAGTCTTGATCATCCTGGGTTTTTTTTTTTTTTTGTTTTTTTTGTTAAGTCTTCCTCAACGGAGGGTCCACTCCAACTCAGGGGGGCTCACCTACTTAAGGGGGAGGAGGTGTTACTCTCTTAACTCCTAATTTGGCTATGTGCCAGAGCTCATATTGACCTTTAAGGACATGAGAGCTAACTGAATAGACTGTCTGTGTGCCTCCCTGCCACACAGGGCTAATGTAGAGTAGAGGTCCAGCCAGGTCCCTGTTCGCTGGCTTAGTGTGTCTCTGACTGGTGAACGCCTCAGTTTTTAGTCACAGGTAACTTTGTATGCATACGAAAAATGCAAACATAACACAGACTGAGGAAAATTGTTTAGCGTTATCCTTGGTAAGTTTGTCGTTCCTTTTGCAGACATTTTGAAGTGAAGGCTTTAATGTTAGTGGAGGCACGGTGTAGTTTGAGAAATGTTCTCGTGTTAAGGTGAGTTTGCATGTGCAGACACTGAACAGAGGGTTCTAACTCATGATTTGGTTATTTATGAGCATGTTATGTTAAGTAACTTAAGTAATAAATACATACTACATGTAGTACCAATACCCATTTGTAGAAGGGTAGCAATATGATATGACTATTTCTTGAATCCAGTAATCTTAATTGTACTGCCTGTTTTTTGACAATACAATAAATTGGTAAAAACACCTAAATATCTTGTTTCATTTTGCTAAATTTTATGTACATACGGTATATTTACCAGTTATTCCCCGAATGCTGAGTCTGGTGTAATATAATATGTGCAACATCTGTGGAATCAGTCCATATGGATTTATTGCTGGGAATCTATGATTCCTTACAATATTCAGCGAGAATCTATGGAATGGTAACCTGTCACAAATGTATTTCCCTTGTCATACAAGAAAAAAAACCTGATCTTTAGTGTGCAATACTTGCGAGCAACCGGGAAAAAACGTCTTATATACTTGTTTATATGTGGAAAGTTACCTATTTCAAAATAAAATTACGC
Source organism: Chitala chitala (assembly GCA_025773905.1). NCBI lineage: Eukaryota > Metazoa > Chordata > Actinopteri > Osteoglossiformes > Notopteridae > Chitala > Chitala chitala. Next base: position 4,349 of record JABJVR010000459.1, on the reverse strand, counting down.
GGAAATTTGTTGCCGCTCTGAACAAAGCACAAAGCTAATTGTATTTATAATCCATGTTTCACAATATAAGTGTAGTTGTTTTATTTTGTGCAAATTAGAGAATAAAATTTGCGAAAACTCAGTTGCGTCTATATTACAGTCGGTACGGTAAGGTTGTAGCCTTTGGTTCTCCAGCGTTCCGGACATCCTGTCATTGCTTAAATGCTCGAATCCCATGTTTGGTCCATTTAAATACATCCGCTTTGGTACATAGCTGTCTGTCTACAATTTGTCGGTGACGTAATGACTTTGAACCTCAGCTGTACTGGATATAGAAATTAATAAAACGCTCCGGTGTGTATATTCAATCAAATTTTTTAGTTAAAATGTCGAATGCTGTTGCCCTGCATTCCCAGATCTCCTCCATCATGGAGGTGTTGACCAAGGCTGCAGTGACTGAGATATGTAAACTTGTAGACGATGGCTATGCGGTTTTAAGGTTGGAAGTGTCTCGCAGTCAGCAAGAGATCGAGGCACTGAAGAGGAAGCTCTCGATGCAAATAATGGGAACGTCCCATGTGGGAAAATGTGAGAGAAGAAGCAGGATCCATACGGAGCCCACGAGCGCTCGTTTTGGCGAACCTAAGGTGTGCAGGGACGCAAGAGAAGCTTGTTTTGCGAAAGGTAAATTGTGCATGGGATTATTTGGGTTATTTAATATTGTACAAGGATGATGCACTAAGTAAGGTTTCATTTCCATCTTTAGAAGAAGTTTTTAATAAGCAGACAACTATTCGCCTGGGATGTGAACCTGCAACATCAGATAAAGACTTCCGAAAGCAGCCTTCTGTAAATATGAACAAGGTAAGTTCATAGCACTGCAGAAGGTAACTGCAGGGTCAGTTACTAATCTTATTAAACTTTTTTTAGTTTTTTTTTTTTATAGTGAATACTGAAAAAAATAGTATGTTTAATATATAAAACAAATGCAGACTTGAGATTGTGCAATGATATCATTATAATTTGACAACGCAGTATTGCTGCGCTGATGGGGCGTTTTTTTTTTTCCCTTGCACAATTTACTTGCGACACTTGGAGGCATATATACGTGGATTCGGTGCTGTTAATTAAGAATATTCTCCCGATTAGAAGCACGTCATCGGATTCGTTTGAAAGGCATGCCTCAATGGTGGGTTTTAACTCGTGTTTTCAGTTCAGTCGATTTTGGCAGACGTTTGCTTGAGCAGTTTTTTTCCGTTACAGGACACGGAAGATCAAAAGAAGCCTAGAACTGTATGTATAAAAGAGGAGGGGTCTGATGAAGACCCAAAACAGTCTGGACATCGGAGCACAGCGAACACAAGCATGGGGGGTAAGTTACCTAGGAAACCATCAACTGCTAAACGTAGATTAGTTACATCTCACTGTACATGCATTTTTTTCTCTAAAAGTTTAAGAAGCAGTTTGAACACACAGACTAAGTGTTGAGCTGTGTGAAAAGGGAACTGTCTACCTCAACACTGTTGGTGCCATAAGGGTGAAAGTCTTAGGGGCTCTTGGATGTAAAAGGCTGGGCAGAAATATACACTTAAATCAATTAATACATGTATTTCACATAGTAGTTCTTTTGGCCTGATAGAGTTTACCAACTAAACACCACTGTTATTTTTGCCTCTGTTTTACATATTCTGTTTTATTACAAGGAAGTAGCAGGAAATTATAATTCTGGTGCTTTAGACTGAGCGCTGCATAACTTGGATACACTTTTCTCATCAAACATTCCCCACTCACCGTGTTCAGTTTCAAGCTGAGCTGACCTGAGCACAGGACTGATCGTGACATTGGTGTTGGTACTGACCTTTCTGCAGGAGGTCTGGACGGTGAGGCGGGATCTGGAGAAGGGTTTCCCTTCCACAACACTCAAGTGCCCCCGATTGAAGAGACTGGGGACACTTCTGGTGAGGAGCACAGGTCCGGACACACCCATGTCTCTTGGAGCGATAGTGAGTTTGGTGCTTCCTTCAAGGCAGAGCCAGATAATGAGAAAGACAGCAATTCTCTGAGGCTAGAGCCAACTGGGCCTGGTGCTGGTTCTGACCAGATGAACAGCCTGAGCTACGAGTACAGCATCTACGAGCGGTCCAGTCAGCTGGACGCTTTCTTCACGCAAGTAGGCTCAGAACCAGAGGGGGAGGAAGCAGTTTGCTCATATGCCACAGGAAGTACTCCCGAGGGCTTGACAGGTCACCCTGAGCTGCTGCCTGGACCGTTCTCAGAGGACAGAGTTGCAGAAGGCCCGACGTCTCCAGGGTTCCATGAGGAGAAGCCAGAGGTGATCATCATAGATTCAGAGGCCACTGAAGATCAGCTGTCTTCTGCTTGGGCCAAAGACGTCACGTCAGATACAGAGCAGACGCTCCACAAATGTCACATGGAAGAAGGAAGAAACAGATCGCACCAAGGCAAGTACGTGAAAATACGTCTGCCATCGGCTCGCGTGTTAGAAGGAGGAGGCCTGCCAAGCTCCTTCGATTCGCCAGGTGTGAGCGGATACTCGGCCTGCGAGGAGAGTCTCAGTGCGGCGAAGGGCGCATCGCTCTACCACAAGGCGGACACGAGAGAGAAAAGGTTTATCTGTTCGTACTGCGGCAAGAGTTTCACCTGTCTGAAGAACCTGGAGACGCACCAGAGGGTGCACACGGGTGAGAGGCCGTTCAGCTGCTCCCAGTGCGGCAAACGCTTCTCGCAGTCCGCCCACCTCAAGAAGCACCAGAGCGTCCACACGGGGGAGAAGCCCTTCGCCTGTGCCAAATGCGGCAAGCGCTTCGCCGACTCGAGCAACCTCAAGCGGCACCAGAACGTCCACACGGGGGAGCGGCCGTTCCGCTGCGCGCAGTGCGGGAAGCGGTTTTCCTTAATCGGGAACCTCAAGCGGCACCAGAGCGTTCACATCGGCAAGAAGGCGTACCGCAGCACCATGTGGGAGGGCTTCCTTCTATGAGGATGATGGCGAAAATCAGAAACGTGTAGGGATGTGACGATGCACTCGGCTCACGATGCCGTTCTGTTCACGATGCTGGGCTCACGGTTTGTTTTCTCACAAAATTCAAAACAAAATTCGAATGAAAAACATTTTTTTATGGCTGAGGCTGAAAGAACCAAAAACAAACGCCAAAGCGTGTTTCTTCTTCGCAGGCAGTGGCTGGCCCTTTGCATTGTGGTCCCGTTATAAACGCAGAATCATATTGCTAGTGTCAGCAGGTGTATAAGCCACAGTTTCCCAAACTGTGGGTCAGTACTGGTCCACGAACCGGCATGGAAAACCCTGTAAGTGGTGGGTGCGTAAATTGCAAAATGCATTAAAAAAATGCATATCGCATTAAAAATAGTTTCCAAAATGTTCACAAACATTTTCCTAAATAAAAAATTAACAGTCCAAAGGAAACAATGATAAAACTAAGAACTTGTCAATTTTACTATTTGTCAAAAGTGAGTTGTGAGCACAGCCCTTGTAAATCGCACGTTAATTAGTCATTTAGCAGACGCTTTTGTCCAAAGCAACTTACAACATTTCATACGTCAGCGTTCTGGGTGAGCATCGTCACTTGTTCTGCACTGAGACGCATCGTGACACAAAGCATCATTACATCCCTAGAAACGAGTGTGTCCAGAAATTTGCAGTGGTGGCTTTTCTCAACAATATGAACTTTTAATTACTTTAATTCCTTGATTTGCAGGTGTGGTTATTAAAACAGATTGAATACCAAAAAGTTAAATAGTGTGTGTGTAGCCTGCACTATGTATATATACAGCACTATGAATAGTGCTGTTTCAGTGGCACTGAATAGTTTTAGTCTTTTTTTAATACAAAGCTGTAGTAAAATGCTGAAACGTATTTGGGAATGTGGGCTGAGCAGGATGCCCTGCTGTTGCTAGTTGCACTTTACTGCTGTTTCTCACAGTGTAAAGAGTTTCACATGGCACTGAACTGCAGAGCTGTCGTGCTCGCTGTATGGGGAGCGAGAGGGGTCATTCTGCATGTATATAAATGCCTGGGGTGCACTGATGATAAAACAGCCTAAATGTGGAGAACAGAAATGACAAAGTTTCTGTGTAAAAGGACGGTGAACGCTAAGGCATGTGATAATGGGTGCTGTATCATGTGGGGTTTGAAAATTACACTTTTAACACCGAGGGCATTACACACTAAATTAGGTATTCAACTATAATTGTGATTTGACTAGAAATTGGAAAAGCAATTGTTAAAAAATTTTCTTTTGCCTTTGGTTACTGTTCTTGTATCTCCCCCCCCCCCCCCCCAAGTTTAATTCTCAATTGCCAAACATGATTTACTTGACAAATGTGTGGTT
>JABJVR010000458.1:0-21109 GCA_025773905.1 Chitala chitala | reverse complement strand
CTTATCCTTCTTCATTGTGCTGTACTTTGGAAATATGTAATATATACATGCATAATTGTTTTTGTGTTTGTGTTTGTGGGTGTTTGTGTGTGTGTGTGTGGGGGGGGGGGGGCACGTGTGTGTGTGTACCAGTATGTATATGTATGCATTTCAGCAAATCCGAAATGTGTCAAGCAAAGATGTAGAATGCAAACCCATAACCATAAGCTTTCATTCTGGAAAATATGGAATATGCACGTGGAAAGCAGCGTAAAGCAACGTCGTTTAACAGCCCCATTGCCGTTTGGTGCAGACAAACGCACGTCGGCGCTTCGTGGTTACCCAGAATCAACAGGGAACGTGGCTGTGTTAACAGCACCGGGATGTGTGTAGGTGCTGATCCGTGTGTTTTATTACAGCGCCCCTGACAGCTGTGACTCGCCATCAAAAACGGTGTAGCAATTTATAGTACATGGGTGTGGGGGGGAAAGGGGATTTTGGGGGGGACTTCGCTTCAATGTTAAAGTTGAAAGTGAAATGAATAATGCATGAGTCTGGTGGGGCGAAGTGTCTAAACCGTTAGATATTTTGAATTATAGCACCTCTCTATCTATAACATCAGGCCCTTTTCACTGAACACCAGGTGACTCCTAATTGGGGTTTTTTTTTGGGGGGGGGGGGCAGAAAAAATCCACCACAGATCTCGTTCAAGGAAGAATGTGATGAGTTCTCATTTTTAATGTTATCTGCTTATAATGCAATAATGGAGCACTCTGGGCTTGCTTCTTGTACAGAGGTTTTTAGCAAACATGCCACCCTATTGTGCTGTACTTTGAAAGACAGGCTCAATACATGTGTACACAGATTAGTATGAAAAGCTGTTTTGCTTCAGATGTTACTGAAGGACAGCATTAACATAAAAATTTTAAAAGGCATTTTATTAATCCCAAAGCATCATGCATTTATCTAAAAATGTGGTTTCCACAATGGTGGTACAGCACTTTGGCTGTAACCTACATGATTAGGTTTAAATCAATAATTAATTTCAAACATTCATTCATTTTCTATACCACTTATCCTGTTAAGGGTTGCAGGAAGCCTGGAGCCAAATCCAGGAGACAAGGGGTGCAGGGCAGAGGACACCCAGGGCGGGGCGCGAACCTACCGCAGGGCACACACACACACACAATTTGGAGACATCAATCAACTTAACCCACATGTCTATGGACTGTGGGAGGAAACCGGAGAACCCGGAGAACACCCATAAAACACAGGGAGAACATGTAAACTCCACATACACAGACCTGCGTGGGGAATTGGACCCCAGGCCTGGAGGGGCGAGGCGACAGTGCTAACCACCACGCCACTGTGCCACCTAATTTTAAACAGCATTAATTAAATGCAATGACAACGCAGAAAGTGGAAAGGTATATTCGAAGCAATAATATCCTTTCTCACCTTTGAGCTAAAGCTTCCAGTCACACAGCATGTGACTGATGTCTAAAACCAGCCTGTCTTGTTTGTTTCAACATTTACTGTTATAAAAACTAAAGTTCACAGACAACACATGATGGATTTGAAATACAGAAGATGCCTGTTATAAGAGCAAATCTGAAAATAACCAGAAAACTACGTCTGCTCAAAAAATATATATATTTTTCCCCTGTTCATTTTATAACATGGCACAGCGAGATAGATGTATGAATAGGTGACTTGTTTCATATTTAATTTTCATTATTTTCATTAATTTCATTATTTTTGACAACAGGTAACGGTGGAACACGCTCAGATATGTCCCATAGAGGGAAAAAGGTAGATTTTCATCCCACTTATAATGTAGTCCTTTCCTGTGAATTTGTGCAGCATTTGTAAACCTCTGGAGTAGAGTTCTGAAGTCTATTCATTCTGAAAATACATCCACTACTAGTTTTGTGATTTTAGTGTTTGCTTTGTTAAGGCTGGTGTGCTGACCCAGTGAGGAGTGCTGTTACCCTTTCACTCCTGGATTGCTGGTTTGAATCCTGCTGTCAGCAGCGATCTTACCGTTTGCGTACATGTGTGGGGTTTCCTCCCAGAATACCTGCAGCTCTGGTGAGTGGAGTATTGCAAATTTTCCTTGGCGTACATGTACTTTTGTATGGGTTGGTGCCATCTCTGACATGTGGGCTCTGAACACCTTTTAACTGCACGTTTAAGCAGACATACGATTGTTGTGTTATATCAGAGCCTACTTATTTTACATTTACATTTCATTCATTTAGCAGACGCCTTTGTCCAAAGCGACTTGCATTACAATGAATAATCGTACACGTGCATGTCACAAATGAGGTCAAACAGCATCAGAGAATCTAACTAACAGTAAGTGCTGTTCTATCATCAAAGTGCAGCCAATTATCATTTTGCCCCAAAGAAAAAGTATCTTAAACATTTAACTTTACCTACTGTTAATATGTTAAAAAAGAAAAAGCTAAATCTGCATAAAAATGTATATCCATTCATCCATCCATCCATCCATCCATCCATCCATCCATTCTCTGTACCACCTCATCCAATTCGGGGTTGCCGGAAGCCTGGAGCCCATCCCAGGAAGCACAGGGCTCAGGGCTGGGGACACCCTAGGCAGGTTAAAAAGGGATATAAATTCATTCATTAACTAATAGTATAATTTAAACTATACTATTAGTTAATGAATAAAATTATTTGTGATTTTGCCAAAATTTTAGCAAATTCTACCACTGCTTAAAATATTCAAAAGCCATCAATGTGTACCTATTTCATAAAAAGTGTTACCGGATAATTAACAAAAATTTATTTGTAAAATTTCAAACTGTGCACACGTGAACATTTAGAAACACACAATGGTTTACTAAACAGACATACCACTGATTCTATAGTGTTTGAACTTTCAGTGAGTCGCATGATCAAAAGTCTTTTTGTGCCAAAAATGAAGAAGGCTGCAATGTCAGATGTGTCCTGTCATGTGACATGTCAAAAGCACAGAAAAGATCATCACGCTTTACTGTACCACATCAAATTATGAATAACCAATAGCCATTCTCCTGGCTAACCTCGCTTCATCAACCCAACAGATCATGAGCAATCATGTCTAGGTGCAATTGATACGGTCTAATGTAATATTTTTTGTGGACACGGGTTGTTTTATTTGTTTAGCTGCACTGTGACGGCTGTAGGCTGTATCTCAGAGGTTCATCTGAAACATGCACAATGATAAAAAAATTCAAAACTGGGGTTTTTAAATTATGCCACAAAGAAAAATTTCCCAGTAGCCATCACATTCTAGACAAATTCTAGAAGCACGTTTGACATTGCTTTTTGTGCAATCCTAAAAAAAACCCTGTCTGCTCTTTACCATGACAGCTTTCAGAAAGCAGGGCTTCAGTCTTGTGATTTAAGCCCAAATTGCACTCCAAACAAGGAGCGCAGTTTCATAGCAAAAGTGGCTAATTAATTGCTGAGTCATTAGACCCAAAAGGCTGTTTTGTTTTAGTGAAGTCTGAGTATGCTTTACCCGTGCAGCCTTCTAAACGTGTCCTTTCTCTATGTCCAATAAATCCGTCTCGTCCCTTGTGCCTGTAACTTAGTTGTGAAATACTGAGCAAAAACCATTAGCGAGATCAAAGATAGCATTCAAAAATTTTAGTTGTCTTCCTCTAAAAACTTTCTGAAACAAAACCTCCTCCCGTCTTGCCACCACTTTTGCTTTCGCCAGCAGCTTTCACAGTGCAGCTTTCAAGTGTGGTCACCCACAAAACTAAGCATGGCTGAGTCTGTTTTGTACCTGGATGGGAAACCACCTGGAAAAGCTACAGTTACTAATGGAAATGGTGTTAGTGGTACCAACAGGGGGCGCTCACCTTGCAGTATGTGTGGGTCCTAACACCCCAGGACAGTGACAGTGTCAGGGACACTATACTGTAAAATGTGGCACCATCCTTTGGATGAAACATAAAACTGAGATCCTGACTGTCCACGATCATTAAAGGTCACAGTGTGATCCTCATACAGTAGAAGTGCTCCCCATTGTCAAGGCTAGGTGTCCACAATGGGCTTTTATCAATAGTGGCCTCCTAGTAATATACTTGTGTGAACTGGCTGTGTCACTTTCTCCTCCCCACCTACAGGGAGCTTCCTGGGGCACTAGGGCTGCCGTGACACCATCCAGGTGAATGCTGCACACTTGTGGTAGTGGAAGAGAGTCCTTATTCCATTATAAAGCATTGTGGGTGTCCAGAAAAGCACTATACAAGTGTAGGACATTATGGAGTCCTATTCCACGTCAATGTGCAGACCATTAACTGAACAGCAGTCAATCTGCCGTGGAGAGCCCCTCACGGGGAGCAGCCAAAATTTGACTACTGCTCTAAGGTGCAACAAAGCCAAGTGTTGTATTAAAATGATATTTTTTCCTTTCTTTTTTTCCGCAGGTCCACAAAGCTATGACACGACAAGTGGTACTGGCTTGCATCACTCCTTGTGTAGATCCATTTAAACTTATCAGATGAACTGACTGCGCTAGACGCCGTGTAAGCACTTTTACAAAAAAATAATTAGTACATTTTACTAAAACATTGCACAACATACAATCTATGAGATTCGTTTCCCTAATCAGTGCTTCCATCCCTTTATATTCACCCATAATTCCCCGTTTATCATATATTGGCTGGGGATGGGGTTAGGGGGACGCTCGAGCGGCAAGCAGCTTTATCTCCAAAAAACCCGAAGCTAAAAACATGCTTTCTGTTAGCGGCGTGACCTCCATTTCACACGCATTAGCTACATCTGAAAGACCTCGACTCTCGCGACTGATAAATGTCAGGGTTATTGGCCCCTTTAACGCTGATGGAACTACAATACAATAAAACAAATCGAAGCGAATGAGAACCGGCTGACTACTCGCTACGGCAACACTTTTATTGGAAGCAGTTGACAGTTTTATTCATTTACACAGCTAATTGTTTTATTGAACCTACTTCACTTCATTACTCTAGGAAACAGGTATCTTGACTACAGCCATTATTGTATACTCTTCCTTACTTATCATCATCATCATCATCATTATTATTATTATTATTATTATTATTATTATTATTATTATTATTATTATTATTATTAAGCAGTGTTAGTTTGCAGCAGTACTGTGTTAGTAATATTGCATGGCCAATAATTGTGTAATATTGAAATTATTCCGTGCCACTCGAATCCTAGCCAGCAGTAATAATTGGAAAGTACTGTATATGACTAACGTTCGCTTTCCCTGCCTATAAACACAATCATATCAGCTCATTCCCATACACCTCTACACCAGAGGCACTGATTCATGGCCATCGCCAGCCTCTTCTGCTTGTTTGTAAATGCTGAGCAGCCTACGTGACGTCTGTCTTGCACCCCCTCTGGTGCTGTTAGGGCTCTCTGCCTTGTTGTTTTTATGTGTACCATGAAGAACGCTGACCGGGTCCATCAGCTGGGGTGACAGGAAAGATGTTTTGCGTAAATCGTGTTATGCACAGTATGATTATTCCATCAGGCAAACTGCAGTCCCAGTATCTCCATAGGATTTCGTTTTTATCGCACTAAGTGGCGCAGTGTTTCTACTGGCATTTTTTGTTTTATTTTGAGAATAAAGAGTGAAACACACGGATCTAGGTTGTCAAGCGTTGTGGATTGGATTTCGAACGAAGGGCTGTTCTATATATTAACTACAAATAGCTGTAAAACCGAAACCTTGAGATGATCATCTGTGCCGTGTTTTTTAGGAATTCACAACGAGTTAAGAATTAAAGTTTCATTTCCAACAGTAAGTGCAGCTGCAACTGTTAAAAAGCTCGTAATCGACCTGTGGGGAGAAAACTGTGAAATCTGAAACCTCAAAGATGTCTTGTCAATAATGTGAGCAAATACAATTTTAAAATACTTTATTTTACAGGGAAAAAACGCTTTGTTATCAGCAGTGTGAAAACCTAAGACCATTACAAGGTCCCATGACTGGCAAAAATTAAAACGCGACATAACATTATAATTTTATAAGGGGCCCAAATCTCTAACAGCGCTCCTGTATGAAACCTCCACTCAAAAGTAACTATTTGGTAATTACCTGGCAGTTCGAATAAATAAATAAACAAATAAATACAATGGGAAGAAAAAAATAATAATTTCGCACAAATTCAGAATTTTATGTAAAAGACCACGCCTTAAAAATGCGAAAATATAAATTGTCAATACCGCTAATGACAGCGCAGTTTACAAGACTCATATGTACTATTTTAATACATGCATACGTGAAGTTTCAGTACTTAGAAAATGTTCAATGTGTCCTTTTTATTAGATTCGTAGTCAAATTGGTTATGCAGACAACTACGCTCTGAGTTACATTTTTGAAGCGTTTCTCTGTTCAATCAATCAAACAATCAATAAAAGCATTAGAATGGCAGTAAAGACGTTCGTCTTGCTCAGAGCGATCCTGACTTGAGTCACTAACGTCCATAAAACAAAGCCGCTTTCTCGTGCCACTGCGGCGACGGAGTTCACGAGGATAAATGCCGCAAATTCCGGTGCGGGCATCCTCTATCCTTCTTGTCTCTTTACGTCTCAGAGACGGAAACGAGTTGGAGAAATGTCTGCGGCGGACTCAGCAGCTGTGACCGCCACTGCTTCCTTGTTTCCAATTTTTACAGGTCATCTTTTTTCTAGCTCGTAGGTCCCAAAAGCAACGTAAACCTGAAGCCCTTCGTGTTGCGCATTTTGATGGCAAGGGACGAAAATGCCTGTGGTGGGTTGGCGCCCTGCCCTGGGTGTCCCCTGCCCTGCGCCCTGTGCTTCCTGGGATGGGCTCCAGGCTTCCCACAACCTGAACTGGATAAGTGGTACATAGAATGGATGGATGGATGGATGGATGGATGGATGATATAATTGGATGGGTGGATGGATGGATGGTATAGAGGATGGATGGAACGTGAGTGTTCATAAAATAATACTGCTCATCTGAAAATAACCCATGCAACTTTACTGAACATCCAATGCACCATCATTTCAAATAGCATTCATTAATTTGTAAAATAGAATCTTTGGTGATGTAATTATAAAATTAGCAATAGATTAAAGTTTCCATTGTTACATTAAATGTTCTTTCTATTAAGTGTGCCTTTGACAAGTATTTAAAAATGATTTCAGAAGTGTGCAACCATTGTGCTATTTTTGTACTCAATAAAATAGTCTTGCGGCTAATTTGTTACATAACAATTCTTGTGACATTTTTCTTGTCTCTTAGAGTGTGGTCCACATATAAAAATGTTTTCTTGTCAGTTTAATTGTTACACTAACATGCTGCGTTTGAATCAGCCTTAATTTTTCACTGTGGGACATTGTCACCAAAACTTTGATTATTTATTTGTTTATTTCTTAACGGCTGTATTTAGGTCACAGAATTGCATGCAAGGTGTTTTTTTGTTTTAATCCACCCTTAGGTTGCAGTACTGCAGCGCAGGAACTTCTCATTAGCTGTTGTTTTATGTGCTTTGCTATTTCAGTGCTTAGACTGTCTATTTTTCCAGGGTTATTGATTCACATAAGGTTGTTTTAAAGTACAGAACAGTCCATCCTTTATTACATGAAATTAAAAACCATGGCAGATCGTGGGATTTAACATGTTTTATCACTTTAAATCTCTTGTATTGATCCTAACTGGGTGATCAGTATACAGATCTTTAATCCTTGCAGTTATTATAATACCTAATTTTTATTATTTTCATCATTGACCGCAGCCTTTTCATTTTCCTATGAATTCAGACACATTGGTGACGGCGGTGTGTGAAGTCCTTTCCAATTAGTTTGAGCTTTACACCAGTAATAGAGCCTGAGCTAATGCCTGTAGAGCCATAGCTATCGCCAATTAGGGATCGGGTAACTGTCGGACTTAGAGCAGAAGGGCCTTGGTGACCACATAGACTGTCTGAAATCTTACATCGATCTTTGCTTTTTTGAATTCCATCAGCCCGAATATTATACTAGTGAAGGTTAAATCTGCCCAAGGACCGCAGGTCAATCTGTTGTTTACGTCCCTTTATGAGCTGTTCTCGTGTAACCGAGTCACGTTTCTTTTCCGTTTTTATAAGCACGACTAGAAACCTTCCCCCATTTCAACAAGTTGAAAAAGAAAGGTTTTTCGTGACCGCGGCATTCCGTCTCTCTCTGCTGTCTCTTACACAGAGTTTTTGTCCACTGCAAAACATCAGATTGTTTGTTAGGCCTCTCTGTGTTTATGTTTTCTGTGGTTTTATTGTATTTTATGGCATTTAAACTGCAAGAAACGAACAAAACCAGAATAATACAGAAGTTTAATTTACGTATACTGCGGTATGGGTTGCAGTTGTATATCTAATGTTATGCAGGCTAATTTATGACTAGCATTTTGTTTGTTTGTTTGTTTGGAATTTTGAAAACAAGGGAGATGTATCTCACAAATTACCCAACCTAATATTTGAATTAAGTCATTTATCAACAGCCACTGAATATTACGATATAGTCAAAATATAAAGAGCTAATTGCATTGCTTCTAGAATATATCTTTAATGGTTTTTAATAACCTTGACTATTGCTGAGCCTAATCTTTGCAGGATGTTTAAATTCAGTTATTTTTTATAATATAAAATATCTTAAGTCAAAAGACCCCTCCCCTACACTAACGCCCACAGATAAAAAGAAAAAAAAATCCCTTTGCTTCTTATTAAGCTTCCATTGCAAAACTAATTCTTTGTTCTACAAGTGTTACTCTGTGAACCGGCCTGCCAAAGTCTGCTTCCCAGCACTGTTAACGTTGAGATGGGAAGAGCAGATAAATGTGTGATGTGTGTTCTTGCAATTAGGGTCTTACTTAGGGACTGGGAATCAGACGGCAGCCTGCTACATTAGTTAGCTCATTGCCGGTGACAGCAACGTTACAGCGGTGGGTTAAATAATTGGTTTCTTCAATTGAGCCGCTCTCATTAGAGCAAGAAAGGGACAGTGCTGCCGTTCAGATGGACTTAAACTCGGGGCAAGGGTGTTAAGGATAACAATTACTTTGGATTTCGTATAGCACTGCATAGGTGGATGGTGGTAGAATACCAAAAGTAACAGCAGCCCTTGAGTAAATGAGGGAGATGAGATATGACCGACAGATGGATGAGCGGGAACGTTAGGCAAGCGTTAGACTTCCCCGTGGGGCTGAACTATACTGAATACATTTTGGCTGCAAGTTGCTGCACGAGCCATGTCAAAGTTTTATCTGCTGGTTAAAATAAGCCAACTCAAGGACCAGGTATATGTCACGTCCAGCACCTGTAGTGACCCACCTTGGCCACTAGGTGCTGTTTCCTCCTTTTCCCCCACAAGTTCACATTCTTTGCCACTTGAGGTTTTTAAGATAATTGTATTACCACTGTCACCTGTATCACATTACTTTCTCTTGTTATTTTTCCTTTGCCAGTTCAGTGTTGTAGATCTCTGGCTTTGTTAGCATTGTTCGTTACTATTGTTCCTCAGTCATCTGTACCCAAACCTGTTTTGTGACAAATAAACCCCTGTCACAAATAGACTCAACCCTTGCCTCCGAGTCTCTGTTCCTCAGAACGTGACAGTATAAGGCTTGTATTTTCAATTTAGGCAGTCCCTCGCATCAATCCTTTACCTGGTCATGACCTTTGTCATAATGGGGCTGACCCACGAGGGTACGAAGGCTCGCGTTCTCACTGACGGCCCCCAATATGGATCCAGCCAACCTTGGAGGTCTGACCGCAGAGTGTCACATTCAAACTTTATTTATTCATTCATACACGTTTCTAGAAAATAGGCCCATAGAAATGTCTAACAGTCACTTTGAGAAAATAACCCTCAGGACCATGACCTAATACCTTTTACACGTTTTACCGCCCTGTTTCCCTGGCGCTAAAATTCAACATGCACTATGGTTATTTCTCCACGTCCCGTCTCAGTGTAATTATAGATACCTCTTCTTTTATATGTGTTTCATTTCTTTATCATAACTATAATATTACGTAATCTCAAAGATGGTGAAGTGATTTTAGAAATAGCCTGTCAACCCATTTATTTTCCCAGAATGGTACGAAGCAGCCCTTGCAACGCAGAACCTCGTAATCTCCGATTACAAAATTGGTTTCACGAAGACAATGTAAAGTACATAATGAATTGAGAAATAACAGTTTGGGTATACTGGAACAAGCTTTGCGTGTTGTTAACTAAATGAAAAATGTATAGGATTGCAGTCGGTCTTGGTACATTCAGACTAAAGTAAACGTGCAAAGATTTGTATTAAAATTGATTTAAAGATTACCAGATTACGTCAACACTGCATAACCCTGCAACTGGATTAAAAAAGAGCTGGGTTGGAATTGTGGTTGAAGTACCTCACCAGTCAGAATGAAATGATTAGTTTTTCCTGCCTCGCAGCAGACGACATGCAGAAATAATTAAAAATATAAGATGGATGTACAGACATTGTAAGTAACAAATATGACAACTGCTGTTGAATTTATGAGAATTAAGATTTAAATTATTGAAGAGCACAGAAAATCATTGTTAATGTGGTAAAAGGCCCACACACTGAAACGAATGTACTTAAAAACACTGGGTGTAAATAAAACAAGAAAAAATAAAGATCTTAAGGGAAAAAACTGACATATGCAAAGATCTTTGTTAAATACTGCAGGTTTTCACATGCATGCGGGGAGCCTTGAATTTACACAGGGTTGTTAATTGGCTAGTTTAGGTAGTAATGACTGAAAAACATTCTGAGATGTTCACTGTATGTTTAAATTCATTCTTTAATTGTGACTACACTTTTTGAGACGGGTTTATTTTTTAAGCACTGGATCAAGAGGACGCTGACGTAAAAACGTCCGGTTGTGGTCCCACATTTTGAGCAGATGGGTTGCGCAAACAGCAAAAGATTGCCAGCAGACCCCCCCCAGCCCTGTTGTCACTAGTGGATAGTAATGTCCAAGTTCCAGTCAGTGGTTGCAGTTTTAATACTCATTTTTTTCTTCACCAGCATCTGGTTCTGGAACTTTCGTTGCCTGACCCCCTCACCTCAGACCTGGTTGCCAAGGGAGACCCTATCAGGATCACAAAGGCTCCAGATGATGCACGTCTGAACATTGCTTGAAGAGTATAAGCCTTAACATCACAACATTGGGGGCAGATTCTCTTGGTCTGGTAACACCAACCCTCACCACGAGGAACGACAGAAAATGAAGACGATTTAAAAGTGAATC
Organism: Chitala chitala; assembly: GCA_025773905.1. Lineage (NCBI taxonomy): Eukaryota > Metazoa > Chordata > Actinopteri > Osteoglossiformes > Notopteridae > Chitala > Chitala chitala. The sequence goes on along the minus strand of JABJVR010000458.1, from coordinate 9,845 downwards.
TTTAACATGACAAAAAATAAGGGAAAACGATCTATATGTATATTATTAAATCTGTTTATATGTTTGCTCTGTACTATTTAAACTGAACATATTTATTTACTATATGCTGTGCTGCAGTATTTTTGGAGATTTTGTAAATATAGTAAATGACCACTGGGATGATTTCACAGCATTTACGTCAACAAGTCTTCTGTCAGTCTGTGCTGTCACAATCCCATGAATTTTTCAGTGCTACATTTCCCAAGTTCTGGATAAGCAAGGACAGTTTTCTGTGTACTGCTGTGGTCTGACTCCATTAAAATGTTTTATCTTCTAGCACAGCCACTATCAAGGACAGTTTATATTTAAAGTTAACTACCTTCAACAAAAAAAAGACATTATTTAAGTGACTGTCAAACACTATTACCACCTTTAGTGCTGTGATGTTTAAGTGTTGACATATTCATACTAACTGAATTTGTTATGGAGGTGAATCTCTTTCAGTTACATCTTTTTTCAGTGGTGTTTTGAAGTGCTTGTGTTCGTATACTGCTTGAGTTAATAACCCTAATTTCAAGCACTTATGTCTATGAATAGATAATATTAAGTTGACTTCTTTGTGGATATTTTGGTAAAAAATGTGCTGAATACAGTTTCCAAACCCAGTTGCAGTTACAGAAAATCAGGGTAATCAGGTGTTTCATTAAATTAGATTTTTTTTCGGTCCTAAAGTGGCTATAATTCAGTGTTTAGTAAGTCATTTTAATAAATAACCATGACCGTGTCAGTCATCTTTACCTGGTAATTAAATTTTAATTTCATGGACATAAAGCAAGCTGTGGTTATGTCTTTGTATGAGAATGTGTTTAAAGTATTAAATGAGAAATGCTTGTCAAATTTAAGTGGTCTATCCCCGAATAAAACCACAGCTTTGTGTGTTCATTAATTTTTCAATAAAGCTAAAAACAGGAAATTTAATTACTTAAGAGGCACTTTAAGGAAAACTCACACCTACAAACATACCTGTATTACTCAGAATGTTCTAGAATATATAAAACACAATAAAATACAGTTTTAGATGCAGATTTTCTGAGTGTTTGGATCAGTTACACATTAAGTCGGTTTAGGGTATGACGTGGATGTAATGAAAAAAAAACGTGTGTGTGTGTGTATACACTTTTCAGCTTCTGAAGAATGCAAAATGTATGCTGAATTTGCTGTATACTTAAAATGTTGCAAGATGAGTTGGCTGCATATTTGTCCACGAACTTAACAGTTTTTTTTGTTTGTGTCAGTGGTGGCTGGTGATGAGGTGGTTAGCGCAGTTGTCTTGCGTCTCTGGGCCTAGGATTTGAGTCCTGCCTCGCGTTTGTGTGCGTGGAGTTTGCATGTTCTCCCTGTGCTTTATGGGTTTTCTCCCAGTTCTCCAGTTTCCTTCTAATCACATGCAGGTTAGGTTGACTGGTGTTTGCAAATTGCCCGTAGTGTGTGTGCCCTGCGGTGGGTTGGCACCCTGCCCTGTGTTTCCAGGGAGGGGTTCCAGGCTTCCCATGACCCTGAATTGGATAAGGTGGTTAAGTCAATGGATGGATGTTTGTGTCTCTGGCCTGTTATACCTCTAGGAGTCGCCCTTCCTTATGTCTCTTTTGCTGAGTTATTGTGATTATTTCATTAGTGAGTCCAGTTGTGTTCTATTTCCTGTTTTGACCTTATTTAAGCCCTTAGTATGAGTTTGTCCTTTGATGGTTACTGTAGAGTAGATGTGCCTCGTGTTGTACCTGGGTGCCTGTATCCTAGCCCTGTACCTCCTTGTAATCCTGTTTGTACCCTTCTTTGGACCCTTTAATAAACCCCCTTCTACTGTAATTGGACCTCGCCTCTCACCCTCATTCCCAAAATATGATAGTTTGTTTGTCTGTGTTGTGATACTGCTGTAAGGCTCCTAACAAACTGAAAATGTGTCAAATCTGACACTACAGTGTGAGACTGTTTAAAATGCAACATCAGAATCTGGGATATACGCATAGCAGACCAAACGTGAACAAAGGAGCGAGTTTTCACAGAGCACAGGAAGACCGTTTCGGCTTTCTGTTCCACGATCTCAAGTGGCTTGTTTTTCAACACAACCCCAGGAACAGATGCGGCGTTAGAATTATTTAATCTGGTTGTAGATGATTAACAAAAACAACAAGCTCAATGAGTCAACAGGGGAAGTGTAGCAGACGTCAGTAAAAAGTGCAAATTAGAAAGAGAAAAAGTAGCTTCGTTACAATGGGAGCGTTTTGGATGTGTGTGCGTGCCTGCACGTATGTGCCAACACATTCTCCCAGTGAGAAGACAGAACAGAGCTAATGTTTCCGGCATTTGTGCCCTTTCCTAATAAGTATGACACCAGTTGGCCAATAATGTGACCCCAGAGCTCATTCATTGGCTCACCTGTAAAGCTGACAACCAGCCCACCTGCGGGCACAGGTGCTTCCTCTCGTTAGAGCAGGTCCTTGCCTAAGATGATTTATTGAACCTGTGAATAGGGGAGGGTGCGTTTGAGCAGGCAGGTCCGAGGAAGGGGAGATTTTGACCCTTGTATTTTGACTTTATCTTTCTCAGCTTGCACTGAGATGCTATAACATTCCCCATTTCATCAACACCAGTTCAAACAGTTCCTCTAACAACCAGGATCACATGCAGCCATTCATGAGTGGTTTGGGCATCTTAAAGGATGTTATGTCTCCCCATTTACTCTTCTATGAAAACTTTAAACAATTTTATACCGTTGCCTTTTAAAATTCTTTCTTCCCCAACATGTCATGGATTCTTCTTGCACCAACAGTGATTTCCTACTGGGATTAATTTATCCCCAGACCCCCTTCCTAACAATGTCGTAAAATGGTAAGAATGGGGTACAATCTGTCTTATGATTCTGATCCAAATTAAACTGCTCTCACTCCCATTCTCAATTATCCACCCAAGAGCACAGTCATGGGAGACAACAGCATGAAAAGTCCTCTCTCTCTCTCTCTCTCTCTCTCTCTAACTGCGTCAGGACTTGCCAGTTTCTGAAAGGTGAATGAGGTCCCTGCAAAATAGTGCATTTGGGCTCAATTTGGATTGTGACTCATAACCCAGAAGAAAAAGCAGCCATTTTCCATAAAAAAAAGATGGAACGACTCAGAGAGCCTGGCACACAAGGCGTGTGGGCTGGGAACAGACGAATAAGCTGTAATTGAACAAATAACACTAACAGAGCGACTCTAGCAAAACAGAGTCATGACGAGTTTGTTGTATACACTATATGCCAAATGGTCTATAGCTTAAATAACCATACAATTTCAGAAAAGTGTAAATAACACTGCTTCACAGTATCATTACTGATGTGTACAACATTACCCCCTACCTCGGTTATTCTGGCTTTATACATATGTATGTCTGTTAAATTGTAGACTAGAATCTGTCCCGCCTCAATATAGTGTTGACACCACCCTTCAAGAAAAACACTCAGCTACATCCTTGGTGATAGGATTGGTGAAAAGAAAAAAAATGCAGCTTGATTCATAAACAGCCGCAAAATTCTTGGACACTTTTGAGCAAAGCGTGTACAACGTGAACATTCGTTTAAGCCATAACGCTTAGCGGGATGGAAGCCAAAGCGCGTTTCGCTCCTGAACAAGGTCAGCCGAACAGACAGGAATTTCCCATCATACACGAGAGCTAAACTGACACTGTCTGGTCCTGTCATTACTTCTTGGCCCCGTGGGCAATCAGGCTGTGCCGTGGAAGGAAACAACGTGAAAAATAACAAAGACAAAACATCTTTCTCTCTCATGCCAGATAGCCATTAACTCATTTCTAGAACATTCCTGCGATCTCTAGCAAAACAAGCTGAGGCGAGATTCGAAACACAAACGACAAAATCTGATATTATGTACAACTTTTGAAAGCCATCCGGAGGCAATAGCATTTTAATTTTTCCTTTTCTTTTTCCTCAGTACTGTACATAAAGCTTTAATTAATTGGGAATTGAAGTGCCCTTGGAAGTAATTAATGTGTACATTTGAAATAATGTGACTCAGCTACAAACAGAGCTAATTGCATTATCAGTGTTAATTTCACTTACACGGTAGCAAATGAGAGTTTCTGTGAACTTTCTGGTATTTGCCTTTTTTTAAAAATGTCCCCTCCCACGCAAACTTGCTGTACAGTTAAGATGAAATTGTCCTTGCAAATTAAGCCGATGTTGGAAATGAAAAGGACTTTATTTCTTACTACCAGCTGGTGCCCACGACGCCAACATTCACGCACTTTTTAAACAGAAGACGTTGCGGTTAATTCAAATTAAGCTCATGCAACAAGGTTGCTGCAGCGTTAATTACCGATAGGCTGGTAATATAATATGGACTATAATGAAAACCAAGCACAGATTTATATTTAGCTAGTATTTTTATTAGTGTTATTAATTAGCAGACAACGTTTGTGAGAAAGGTTTGACCCCACTGCTGTAACTCAGTGTCTGTTGAGTCTTGCATCTAACCGAGGTCTATTTATCCAAATTATAAGAACAACACTATCAAACAGAATAAATTAACAGGGCCTGCTTCGATGTCATTACCGAAGCTACTGTGGTTGTGAGCCAGAATACTTATATTTTGTCAAAAATATATATCACAAACATTTTAACTTTATTTGAAGTAAATATTTATTAATATTTAAAGTAAATTCGCCAGAAAGATGTCCTTCAAACGAGTTGGGATTTAGAAATAAATTATTAAATAATGGCAATTATATGATGAAAGGTACTTGTTAGTTGCGAAGGGTTTGCAACTTGGTGGCTCAATGGGTAGAACATCAGGCTGGGATTAAAAAGTCTCCTGATTGAAATCCCAGCCCAGCTGCCAGGTGTGTCCTTGAACAAAGCGCTCGAACGCTAGTGTCACGGGGACGACCGGGGCTTAAGTTCATGGCCCTGCAGCCTGAACATAGTTACCAGACAAGACAATTAGCCCACTGAGCCAAAGACCCTTGGCCTTTGGTTGGGGGACTAATCATACTCTTGTCCTGATTACCAGAGAATTCACACGGCAACACTTTCACATCTGTTACACATGCTTCCTGGTCATTGCATGTGGCTACCTACTGCTCCCCCCAGCAGGATGGGCTAAATTCATAGTAGCTATTTCCCCTGGAATTGATAAAGTGCCGATTATTATTATTATTACGTTCAAAACACATTTACAATATTTTAAATGTATACTGATAACCCATCTTAAGAAAATAACACCAGACCTCTTAGGACTCAAAGTGGTACTTTGCAAGTTTTTAAACCAAAGTGCTGTTATTCTCCAACTGTTGACTGCAATTTCCAGCTGCTGCTGTAAGTGTTTTAAGTAGCACAAAATGCTAGCATGAGCATTTTTAATCCTGAATAAACCAGCCACTGGATTTTCACAAAGGTCCTCGGTAATTATTCCAGGCCATTGTCTCACATGAGAATCACCTGTCTTTGGGCAGTACCAGACTGCTGAAGATCAATACAATTAAACCTTGCACATCACTGAGAGCCTAAAGATATCAGGGCAATGGAATGAGTGGAGCAGCCCTTCATGAAGTCAGCTGACTAACTCATGAGCGTTGCTCACATGCTGTTGAAACGGCTGGGCCCACTGTAAGATGTGAGGCTGTGTTCTATATTCTGACCCTCTTTATATTATTTGCTGCTGGTTACACCCCTGGACTTAGCTGTATGCACTTTATGTTTGTTCTATTTCAGGTGCTATGTGTCCTGTTACCCTCTATCCCTGTCTGCCATTTTAGAATAATTTGTTATCCCTGCCCTTTCATCACATTGGTGGTTTTTGGTGTATGTTTGGTTTTTCCAAATAAATGCATGGCGGTTTCGCTCTTTGGTTGCTTTGACTTTGGAGCTTTGTACAACCCTTTGGTTATTTGTACATGATTGTTCTTTTTCCACTGGTGAAAAGTAGAAAGTGAATGCCTTTTTTTTCTTACCTTTGGATTCTGTTTATGGTAGTTAGGGAGTTAGGTAGATGGAAGTTGAGTCAGGTAGTTCACCGCAAATGTAGCCAAACGTTTCTACTTTTTATGTTGGCTTTGTTCACTTCTGAAGTCTGTATCATCAGTTTCTTTTTATTTCCTTATTTTGCCTGTAATTGCAGTTGTGTTGTAGTAAATTTAACCATTTTTCCACTCATCCCTTTTTCATTTCTTTTGATATGATATGAATACAGCCCAGTCCTAGACTTGGTTGTAACGTGAACTGGGGGCTCGTCCGGGACATCTCCTACCAAATGTAAATTTTTTGCAGGTTATTGTTGATTGTTGAAATGTTAATGATATGGACCTTTGTGTGGTGATATTTTTGCTAACCCTAGTCATGCACAGTTAGAAAAATTGCATAAGTTGTAATTACAGGCCATACATTTTGATATTCCTGTACAATGGCAGAATTTGAAAACACACTATGTCTATGGTTTTCAACTGGGGGAGCTGGGTCTGCTGACAGTGTAATTGTTCCATGTGTCTGATACCTGGTAAAAGCTCCATTACACTCAGCATTAGCTCTTCTGCCTTGCCTGAATTCAACTTTATCAGACTGCTTCTCTGGTGCTTATGACATGGAGCAACAACTTACTGAAACTAGACTGTAGTGTAAAAACACCAGACAGAGTGGAAAAAGAAATGTGTGCCATATTGATATGCTGAAAGTTGTCAGAGTAGTGAATGGTGCTGTGCCTGGGGAGATGAGTCTGTGTTGAAGCCTGTAAATGTAGCTGCTGTGACTTCCAATGATTCTCCACTGTTTGCTGTTGAGGAGGATGATGACCTTAAGTTCAATGATTTGCTTTGCACTGCTAGATTGTCTAATTCAGAAATCTTGAAAATCCCTGACAAAATGTTAACCCATCTATTTGTAAGTCAGCAAACAGACCTCAAGCACATATTGGATTCCTTTCCACCTATATTTCTGGGTGCACCTACTCAAATTACAGTCTGGTGTCATATCAATGGGCCAAATGCCCGACATATTAGACAAAATTCATATAGGATAAATTTTGTTAACATGCAGGTATGAAAGGGAAAATGGCTTATTTCTTAGAAAATGGTTTGGAAAAATCTATTGTTAGTCTTTGGAGCTCCCATGTGTTTTAGCATGTAAGACCAATGGTGGTTTTAAATCTTGTATTAACTATCTAAAAGTAAACAACGTTATCATTCCATCTTGTTTCCCTTACCCCATGTTGATGGTTGTGTTGATCTGATTGGAATGGCAAAATTCGCAGCCATGTTATACCTTTCAGGGTTATTGGCAAATCCCTCTTTCTCCCCAGTCTTTTCTTTTAGTTCTCTGATATATTTGCCCAGTATACAGTAATGACTTTTGGCGTAAAAAATGCCCCAGCTACATTTCAGAATTTAGTACATTGTTTTATCTGGTTTTACTAGTATATGGTTAGTGGTTTTGTGTTTGAAAGAAGGCCTTATTACAGCAGGATGGAAGAGTACGAGTGTTTCACCTTTTTGTGTGTATTTGTTTCTCCTTAACAAAACAATTGTGGTTTTCACTTTTGGTAGTTATGACTTCGGAGTTTTGTACTATCGTTCAGTACCTTTGCCTGGCTTTTTGTGTGTGTGTGTGTGTGTGTGTGTGTGTGTGTGTTTATTTTTACTGTTGAAAACTAAGAAGTGAATACCCTTTTCTTTCTTACTTTTAGACTTTTATGGGTAGTTTGGGAGCTAGGTACGTGTGGTGGTTTGTCTTTCTTTTCTGAGGGTTGAGTTTGCTGTGAATGTGGTCAGCTGTTTTTTTTTTGTTGTTGTTATTTTGATCTTGTTCACTTCCAAAGATTTTGTCACTAGTTTCTTTTTATTTCCTTATTTTGTCAGTAATTGCTGTTGTGCTATGGTTTTACATCCCCTGACATATTTGTGTGCATGTTTCCAGTTTGTAAGCCCTTCTTGAAAACACTGCAAGAAGGCCAGGAATTGAACAGTGTCCATTGGACCATAAAGATGTCAATCATGAGGCAATGGATCAATGAACACCCCAAGTTGAAACAGGAGGTTTCTGGTTCCTGCTTACAATGAGGATAAAAGCCCTGCTTGGAAGAAGTTTATGTTGATTTGTTCATGGTTGGTTGGTGGCTCTGAGTAGAATTCTTTTAGAGTTTGTTTGGAAATTGTATTTGATCATTTGTGTATAGTCTGTTGGTGTATTTCTGTTTTCTGTCCTGATTTGTGGCATCTTGTGTTTGGGGATATTCTTTTGACTAATGTTGTGTCACTGAATGTGGTGTTGGAGCATCATGTTTCATTGTTACAGGTATTGAGATATTGGGACAGAAATACCCTTACTGTATGCTTTCTTTTCACCAATGGGTTGGAGCAGTAGGTTATTGTTTGGATATTCGTTAGATAATTCACCTGTGTTGTGTTTATTTCTAGATTGGTTTGTTATGGGGTCCCTCTTCCCCCCATTGCAGACATTTATGCTGCGTCCACACTGTGGAAGACCCCACACACCCATCACATGGACTGTTCAGCCTGCTGCCATTTGGCAAAAGTATTCGGGCCCTTACAGCCAGACTGTGCAACAGTTTTTACCCACAAGCCATCTGACTCCTCAACTCCCACCATGAATAGCCTTGTACTATTCTCAGGTTCTGTGAACTTTACACTATTTCATGTTTTTGCACTGATCACTCCTTTTTTTACACTGTGCACCCCGTGTCCTGGTCGGTGCTACTCTCTGTATGTATAGATTGATGTTACATGTTCAGTAGTGGCTGTGTGTCCTCTGTGTTGCTGTGTGTAGCCCCTGGGTTCTGAGGGAACGTTATTTAGTTTCACTGTGTACTGCACTAACTGTACGTGGCTGAAATGACAACAAAAATCCTACTTGTATATCTTTCAATCCTTTGGCATTGCTCCTGTCCCATTTTCCCCCAGTATACATTGTCAGACTTACTATATATTTATTGCATTGTCCATCCCCACTTATAAATAGCATGTGTGTTTTGTCCTGGTATGGAATTATTTGGATAAATAGTTGAAAACCCATGCTGTTCTGTCTGGGGCTGGTGATTTCCCCCTGTAGACAGATTCTCCTTGAACATATAACATGTTATTAAACCAGTTTTTTTCCCTCATCCATTTTCCATGTATTTTATGCGTACAGCCCAACCTTAGGCTGGATTGTAACTGACATTGTTACCATTTCAGTACTATCTTTTCATCACAGCTGACAGTTGTAAAATGTTTCAAACCATGTCATCGTTTTTTCTCAGTTTTTGATCCCATTTGAAGAGTCCACAATTGGTGAAGCACAGGCTTATTCAAAAAAAGGAGGTGAAACTGGACACTTAATGCTGTCTGGCAAAGATCAGAATGTAGAACCTTCAGACACAATGTAGAATCCTGAGAGAGTGCAACTGTCTGCAACTATAAATATTCTGTGTGGCAAATTTATACGGTGTTTTTTGATGGGGGCTACTGTTTCAGCTTCGTTCGCAGTGCGTTTTAGGTCCGTACTCAATGGCTGTAGTTTGAACTCTTCTTAAGAGCAAGACACATATTTGGTTTCTGTTACAAGCTGTTGGTTTCAATCCTGTTGCTTTAAACTGTCACTGTCTTCGCTGGGCGCTGGATGGCCAACTCGCATTCTTTTGATGAAATTTACTTGTAACTTCTTGTGAGTTACAGAACTGAGGAGCTCTTGCCCCTTTTCATCTTAAAAAGACTTGAAAAGATTTTCTTCCCAAAATGAACAAAAAAGGGCAAGTTATATCATGAACAGTGTGCTTGAGAGAGAGAGAGAGAGAGAGAGAGAGAGAGAGAGAGAGAGAGAGAGAGAG
>JABJVR010000457.1:0-21110 GCA_025773905.1 Chitala chitala | reverse complement strand
CTCTCTCTCTCTCTCTCTCACACACACACACACACACACACACACACACACACACACACACACACACACACACAAAGAACTTACCTTTTTGGAACTTTTTGGAACACCCAGTATGTTCTTCATTGCGGAGACATACTTTGGATGTACGCTCTGCATGAAACAGGCACGCTGTTGCGTCTCATGTGTTCTACTTAAACACATTACGATGGCTGCTCAGAGCCATCTTAGCTCAAATGCACAATGCCACATTCAAAAACCGTGTGAGAAACACAAGCCAGCGGGGAATCATGTTCCATGAAAGGGTATTAGTCTGATTTATCTGATCATAATTCCAGCTTCCATTTTTTTTATGTTGGCACAGATTTTCAGATGCTCATAAGAGAGATTTAATGTACTACATAAGGTAATGTTATAATTTATTAGGCATATAAAAATGTTTTCAATCCAGTTGCTGTAACAGATCATAACTGTACCCTAGCATTGTACCAAAATGAAGGCTATGAGTGGGAATATTTTAAGTAATATAAAATGTGAATTTTTAAGTAATATAAAATGTTAGCTTCTTAGAATACAGAACAAAAAAGGATTTTGCATATTTATGTGTATGAACAAGAGAGAGGCAGGTGGTTGCAAGGAGTAGAAGTGGTGAAGGTGGTTTAAATCGATGGGGTCAACTGTCCAAAGTAATGGAGAGCGTGGTAGGGAAGTGAAGAGTGGCAGGAGTGATGTGTGATAGAAGGGTGTCTGTACAAGAGACGGGGAAAGTTTACAAGACGGTAGTGACACCAGGTATGGTGTGTAGTTTACAGGTGGTGGAGCTGACTAACAGACAGGAGGGAGAACTGAAGCTGGCGGAACTGAAAATGCTAAGATTCGTCTTGGGAGTGACGAGGACGTACATGATTAGAAATGAGTATATCAGAGAAACAGCACAGGTGGGACAGTTTGGAGACAAATGGAGAGAGGCGAGACTGAGATGGTTTGGTCATGTGCAGTGTCATGCCCTACCCACTATGATCCTTGTGTCCACCACCCTTTCTTTCCTACGTATTAGGTCTTCGTTATGTGTTACCAGCATCATTGTCTTGTTGCAGGTATTAGTAATCCCCAAGTGTGGTCTATTGGTTTGGTCCTGTCCCTATATATACGCACCTACTGTCTTAGTTCCTTTGCCAGTTGTTGTACCTTTATGTGTGTTGTTCTAGAGTCTCTGGCCTTAAGAGAATTACTATTGTTTACCTTGTACCCTTGAATCTATGTGCTTGTACCTTTTTTCTTGTATTAAAGACCTTCGCACAGTAGAATCAACCCTCGCCTCCGATCCTCTCTTCCTCAGATCGTTACACAGAGTAGGGAGTCGGGGTATATTGGGAGGAGAATACTGAGGATGGAGCCACCAGACAGGAGGAGGAAGGGAACTGCAAGGAGGAGGGTTATGGATGTGGTGAGAGAGGACATGCAGATGGTTGGTGTGACAGAGGAAGAAACAGAGGACAGAGCAAGATGGAGACAAACAATTAACTCTGGTGAGCCCTAACAGGAGCAGCAAAAACAAGAGTAGTAGTAGCAGTAGATTTTGCATATATATATATATATATATATATATATACACACACACACACACCTGTAGCTTAGTGTGAATAAGTGTCTTAAACAGGGATTGCACTAAATTACAGCACAGGTAATTAACATCATTTTACATAATTTTTAGAAATATGACCAGACTTCGATCAGACTAAGGAAGGTCCCAGAACTTCATGACAGAAGTCTATTATGAGGACCCATTGTTCATGTAGCCCAAACTGTAATAATTGCAGAGATGTGTTCACTAATCATCAGCCACTGATTGTAACACGCTTCTTCCAGTTTTGCTGGTACAGAGCCTCATGTGAGTTGGATGTTCCACCGTAAAGTCACAGGCAGTAATTTTTTGGCCCCTTTTCGTTCTTCCTTTTTTTATGATGATTCATACAACTGTCCAGTGAACTCTATGACAGCAAAAACAATTAAAAATCTATAGCACCACAAACTCTAATATATCAGTATATCAATGTGTGCTGAACTGTAAGTCCTGCTGCAAAATAACAGAGGATTATACTTCTTAGACAGTTAGAGTTCCACAGGTTTTTTGGTCAGGTTTTGGTACATAACACAATACCACACATAAGCACTAAATACAGCAAAGAATGAAAAAGAGAGTCTGAAAACAAACAAACAAAAAAGTACTTTACATAAAAATGTGTTTCTAATATGCATGTACTTAGTGTAATGTAATCATATCAATGTTATCACTAACATTCAGCATTTCTGTAAAGTTAATAAACATAGTAATTGTATGAAATTAATGACTTTACCTCTGCCCTCTACTGTTATTGACTGTGTGCTCATTGCAATAAAAGCATCACAGAGTGAAGCTGCCTTTGTGATATACACTATATTGCCAAAGGTATTGGGACACCCCTCCAAATAATTGGATTCAGGTGTTCCAATCACCTCCATGGCCACAGGTGTATAAAATCAAGCACCTACACATGCAGACTGCTTCTAAAAACATTTGTGAAAGAATGGGTCGCTCTCAGGAGCTCAGTGAATTCAAGTGTGGTACTGTGATAGGATGCCACCTGTTAATGTGCATTTTATCTTTTTATTTAAATATTTATATATTTTTCTTAAAGATTGTTTGTTCTAACTTTTAACTGTGAAGTTATTGATAGCTTTGACAGTTATATGTGTACAATAAATACAACTTAATCGTACTCTCCTTGTTTTATTTTACATGGAAATTAGTCTTGTGTTTCACGAGAAAGAAATAACCAAACATTTTAGCATGTGCCTGTAAAACCTCCGTCTTTCTCTAGCCACCATGTCTGAAAAATTTTCTAGGAGAAATGCTAGAAGTAAAAAAAATAAATTAAATAAACAAACAGATTCTGCATAATACTGCTACTTATTTAACATGTGATACTATATATATAAGTGTGACCGTGTTATAACCTGCCTGACCCGCTAAATGTTGAAGCAGATGCCATTGTTGCCAACCATACTGACCATGATAGAGGGAAAAACTCCTCAGTAATTTGACTAAGCCTCAGTGATTAAGCTGTGCCTGCAAAACAGGGTCGACGCCTTGAACGTACTGAAGAGGAACACAATTTCACAACGAGGTGTTTCTGCAATAGTGCTTCTTATCCAGTGTGTTCTGTTCCTGATTAGTATGAGATAATCCAGTTCACAAAACAGAGAAGAGTTACTTAGCTAGCTAATAATTTTTAAGTAATACATTGAAGCCTTGTCCAGGGTGTAGCCTGTCTTGTTCCCAAAGGGATTCTCTCCAAGCCACTGGCATCTGTGTTTAGTATAAGCAGCTGGAAAATTAATTCATGTATAATTAATTATATATATTAATTAAAGCCTAGCTTTGCTTAAGACCATTAATAAACGATGCAGTGTTCTGAGCTAAAAAGTGCAGTTATATCCTGTGCATACAGTATATCCTGCCAAAACTATTAGTCTGCAAGAGAAGATAAGGCAGATCCACATACCCAGAGTAGGAGAGCAGTTCTTTCAGATGTGAATCTTGTCTTAATGTAGTAGGAAATGTGTACAGAATGCCTATGTCAGATTACTGTTCAGGGCTGCCTTTGCTGTCATTCATTTAGTACCAATTATAATTGAAATTATTGAAGCAATTTTCAACATGTCAAACATTTTCATATTTACATAGGAAACTTCTATTTGTAGTGCCTCACCCATGTTTTGAAATAAGTGGTATAATGTGGTATAACTCTGGCAAAGTACCTAAGTATACATGTCTGCACTTTGGCCATGTGTGCGGTACATGCCCAGTCTCTGTTATCTGTGAGATTACAATCTTGATGGGCGCTGCTTCCTTTTTTGTTTCTTCCAACAGCTTTTATATCTGGTTAAACATATGCAAAAATTGAGGAACCCATGAACATTTGCTGCACGTTTAAAAATTGAATGTGGGAATGTTTTACTACATCCACGACACTAAATTGTAAGAATTATCCATTAAATGAATAAAAGGCTATATGAAACACAAGCATAACCAATTGGATAATGTTACAACTTTAAACAGTATATTCATCTTTACTGTGTAATCTTACTGTAGCTCAAAAAAAAAGGATCTAAAAGGGAAGTTTAAGATCAATTAAGACCTTTCTCTTTATATTACCTATTATTCAACTGTTAGTTCTGATCAAGTAATTTTATTGGACAAGAGGCATTCCATGAGTTTCGATATTGAGTACAACAGCACAGGGACATTTAACGATAAGTACCACTCTTCATAGCTGTTCTAATAATTGGTAATTGCACTAACTGGTGGTGGTGAGCGCAACAGTATATTGTAATGAATTACGTTGTAAAGAACTAATTGTATTGATGGAGCCAAACAACTGATTAAATAAACAAATCAATCTGTTGTTGCTTGTCAGTGTCAACAAATAAATGGCGTAGAACTGTTGTAGAGGTCGCGCTGTTGTGCCATGACGCATTACAGCCATTGTACAACATCAGTACAACAGTGCTCCCTCTTATGTGACATTGCTTATGTGTAATATGACCTAATGTACTACAGTACCATGAAACTGGAGACATCAAATACTTATTCCAGATTAGAATTTTTGGACACCGGAGGGAGTTCTGCTGTAGATGTTTTGGACATTTTGCATCTGGATTTGGAGCAGATGTCTGCCAGACATATTGAAAGGAAAATGCCTTGATAACAGCTGGAGGTCTCTTCAGGTTTGGTGGACAGAGCCCTCACAAACTGTGTGTTTACTGATACTTATGAAATTGTACTGAAAACCACACAATTTTTCAGATATTTAAAAACTCGTTTAATTTCTTTCGTATGTATTTGTCTTGCTTTGTATATATATATATCACGTTGAACCGCGTTCATGAACCTGACCTTGGGTTAATGCTTTAACTGTGGTGTGTATTGACTAATAAACAACCCATAGTCACTGAACTACCGAATGTTTTACATAAAACAGTGAGCCATGCGACAGCATTAATTGTTTAATTCAGTGTTGAGAAGACTTGGTGTTTGTCTCACGTCCAGATAAACTAAACAAAGCCCAATACATATCAGCGCTATGTCGCCAACAATTTATACAATTGATTAGAACGTAACTAAAAAAATTTAATCAAGTAAAAAATGTCGATAAGGAATTAAAATGTAATCATACACAGGCATATGATATGGCATCGTTCACAAACACAAAGTACGGGCACGGACCCACAAACTCACACGTTCTCCTTTGAACTTTCTTGTCATTGACCAGGACAACGAAAATTGGGTTTTGGTCGCGTTTCTCATTTTACTCAACAGCGGCTTGACATTCACAACAACAACAACAACAACAACATCTGAGCCATTATACAGAAAGGTTGAAAAAAGCACTATCAGATAACAACGTGGTCTCTTTTGTTTGCCTTTAAAATACTGCTTCATGGGCAAACCCAGAACATCCCATCTTAAAGAACATACCTACGTTGAAGCAAGGTGGTGTCATGGTGCATGCTGATTTGCAGCGACTGGACATCTTTAACGGTGAAACTTAATAGACGGAAATACACGAAAATAGTAAAGGAAGAAGTATTTCGGTCTCCAAAGCCTGAAGGCAATACTGAATTTTCATCTAACACTTTATAAAGATAGTTTATAAATGAAGGCATAAAAGATTAAACTGCCCAGTGAATCCTTGGTTTAATCATACTAGTGTTGTAGGGAAACAACCAATCTCGGACCAAATAAAGGTTAGGTTGCTTTGTAAAACTTACCGAAAACGTCCATACAATTGGGGCAAACATTTGCGGAGTCTATAAGAACAACATCCTTTCTCATTTTAAAATAAAATTACCAACGTGATTGTCATAACGTTATACATCTTGTTTCGATATTTATTTATACTGGATTACCCTAAAATATAAATTTGGCGTTTAAAAATGAGTAACATGGTTTGCTATTGAACAAAACAAACTCATACCAAACGCCGACAATTACTTACATTCACTGGTCTCTGTACTCTGGTGTCAAATTACAAGACCCTGTGTCAGCAACAAAAAGATCATTCACACAAGCTTTGGGTAAAGCGAAAGTCCCCTCGTCTTCCTCTGAACCTGACTCACTCCTTTTGTTTCCTGGAGGATTAGCTAGAAAAGTACTTCGGAAATACGTGTTCACACGAGGAACGGTGATCAGTTCGCTCTGCACAGACAGGAAGGCTGGGCACTTACATGGCTTTTTGGAGAACGGGTGCACGTTATGGTTTTTCGTGTCTGTGAATGATTACGCCTTACAGATCACCTCCGCACTGGGACAGCAGCTGCTATTCCGAGCCGGAGGGAATTTGCATTGTCGGTGCAGCTCTTCTCCAGCAAGTAATACCTAAAGGGATCTTTTAATCATTGATCGCGATGATAAAGTATCGAAAAGGATAATAGCAATCTTAGAAAGCACACATTTGAATGTCATGTCAGCAGGCTTGAAAGAACTGAATTAACCTACAGTGAGGTGACAGTGAGTGCAACAGTTGACTGCGTTCACTAAATGAGAAAAGGTATGTATTCGGATGTTCGTACATTATTCACGATTAATTAATTCTCTTTTGGAAATGGACAAAAAATGCTTCCATAGTACTTATATGATATGTGCTACAAAGTATCCGTCATTATTTTTAAATGACAGTCCACGCCCAATATATGTAGATTGCGTAGCGATTAACTGCTGGAAAGCAGCCTAAATTCATTTTGTTCCAGTGGGTTGAGTTAAACAAACATTTGTTTTAAACGGATTCCTTTACCAATGCATATTCCGACAACTGCGTTTTCATTGTGCATTCATTCAGTGCCCCGGTCCGTAGAACTGTAAGTCTGTTTAGTTCTGTCGTTAACATGAGTTCCTATATTTGCATGTTATAGCCTACTTTTCTGAGCTCTGTCAAATGGCCCTTTGATGCTTCCTGCATCTTTTGTATAAAATCTTAATAAATTTGACTTCACATATGTCTCATGGTAAAATGAAAGGCATATAGTGCATCTGTTGTCATCTGGTAACGTGGGTATGCTAGCAAAACTATCTTTTAAAATGGGAAGGACCCATCTAATGTGGAGGAAAGATGCGAATTATTCGAATGTCCCCGTGAACAATACGAAATAGTGAACGACCGTTGTTTGAGTGCTGTTAGTAAGCGCCTATTGTAGTACAAATATGAAATGTACTGTGTACCTGTGACACGTGACAAAAGCAGTTTCCCAGGTTTGCTGCATCTGCCATATATACAAACAACTGAAAACGATCTGGTGGGCAGTTGAGCCCAGGGCCAGAATATAAGGTGTTTGTAATGTATAGCACATGGCTTGAGTGCACTCAGTCTGTTAGGGTGAGCATGCAGACATGTTGACTTTCACAGCTGTGACATTACACTGACATTTCAGAGTGCCTACAGTGGACAGTTATTTACCTAGGAGGTAGAGTTTTGTCCAGAGGCATTGGAGTGTCATTACAGCTGTACAGTTTTCTTATTTTATAGAAGCAGCTAAGGTCAGCTGTTTCTTCCAAGAACCACAAGGCCCCTTGAGGGATTTAAACTATAGCGACCGTTTTCTCCGTCTCTTTGTTGTTGCATCTTTTGTCTGTTGATATCACCAGCCCATTGTCCTTATACAAACGTGTTTAACTACCTTGTAATGAACCCGTTATATTGCCAAAACATCATTATTACTCTGGTTACACATACAGACCATAATATCAACAATCGTTATTTAATAAACCTTCAAATCTGTCTTTTGACAGGCTAGAATACAAGCACTGTATATACCAGAGGTGGGCAACCTTATTTCAAATTACATACAGGTACAACAAATAAAATGTGAATTTGCTACTTTGTGCAGGAATTGAGCAATTAGGTTGGCAAATAAAAAGGTGAAGCATTGTTTTAACAAGCTTTGATAAAATATACATGTTGATAAGTCACAGTCACAGTAAGTGATCAGACACAGTTGATAAAAAATGAGAAAATTGTATATAAACTTGCTTGCCCTGGGTGTACCTGTAAATTAAAAATCACACAGGAACACAATGCATGAAGAGAAGGTTAGGAATTGGACAACTTATGGTCACAGTTAAAATGTTGAGGTCACACAATATTTAAAGGCAAAACATCATTGCTAGTAACATATATTTAATAAATTAGTGTACTTACATCTTTATTTATATGTTAAATTTAAAAGTATTTGTACTTAACTCTTTAAAGGTAGTTTTGAAAAAAGAGTAAGATCCACATCCTGTGGGTGATGAATCTATTAACTTGGTTAAGTCACTTGTTAGTATAAAACTACATAAAAGACATAATTGTTACGCAACATCTAACCCAGGGCTTTCATTTTGACACAGGAGAGGACTGTTGAAATAAGAGTTGTTAGCTGAGATGGTCTGGGTGTCTTGTCGCCGCGAATGCTGTTACAAAGCCAAGCTAAAAGCTCTGCCATGGTAGGACCAAGGCTTTACTAATTCATGTTCCATCTGTAAGTTGTTCAATTGGCACTATCCAAATAGCCCCTGTCCTACTGCATCATTGTCTATCCTCCGTTCCACCAAAGGTGCTGGTTACTCAGCACCCCCCTGTGAAAGAGAATGCAGGAATGCTCGTATGAGCATGCAAGCTTTTATACCAGGCCCCTTTGGGCGAGACTTTTGTGTCATCATCCTCCTGATATGACATGCTGTTTCCAGGCTCTGGAATTCTCGGAGGCTAATTTGTGCGGATCAGTTTTGCACACGCCGTGGAGAGAGCCTCTGTGACCTTGTCAAGCTGGGAATGGAGATGTGCTGAACTCCAGCTGGATCACTTCTGTGTGTAATGCGTAAGGCTGTCTGCTGATCATCATGAACAAAACAGATTTTTTTGCAAGTACTGATTAAAGAGTAGTGTAAATGAGATTAAGGAAAAAAAAACATAATCTCCAATCTAAATGCCTTTTTTTCCCATTCCATTTTTTTCCCTTGTTTACTTTGGATGTAGCCCTCGGCCACTCCTGTTGGCCCTGACTTGACGGGCTTTGTTCGTGCTTGCAGCTGGGGTAGTGAAAGGCCATTAATAATACGAGAGGCAAAAAACACTAGTATGCTTACTGCAAATGTCACAGAACATCTGAGTCAGCCACACCCATTGCTACACTTTTGCATGCATTAAAAAATGTCACGCTCGAAAAAGACATTTCAATAGTATTGCACAGCCGCAGCTCAGGCATGGCCCTCTGGTAGTGTCGGGGCTGGGCTGTGCTATCAGTGTTACTGTATCTGCAATGATAATTGAGCAGAAGTTATTTACAGGATGCGGGAGAGCAGTGTTTGCTGCAACATGACTTTGTGTGGTTTCCCCAGTATGACTGGCACGAGCCGAATGTAAGAATGTGGACTGGTGCCAGATGTGCTTTGCAGACAAAGGTGGGCTGGGGGTGTTGGACTGGGGGGGAGTGGGGGGATGAGCTTGAGCAATAGGTATATGCCTTCATTCAGAGTTGAAGCCCTGGGCAAACATGTTTTATCTTGTCCTTGGAGAAAACCTTGAGCGATAAGTCTACATTGAGCAGTGAAAAGGGCTGTAAGCACATGGGAAAGAGAGGAGAGCCTTTGTCTAGGGCCATTAATAAAGCTGTTAATGTTCTAAGTGGCATTGTTCAGGTGTGGGAGCAAACCATGGGAGCTGTGGTGTCAATTTACTGGTGCAGGTGTGTCACTTAGTGAGTGGGGCAGAGGGCGGAGCTGTGGGACAGTCATGTGATGTGCCTGGTGTTTTACTCTGATCTCACATGGGTAGAGTTGTTCAAGGGGTTCTGAGAAATATGGATTTTAGGGTTTAATTTAATAAAAAAATTTCGATATTAAAAACAAGGGGGAAGATGATGTTATTTGAATCATATTCCAAATAATGACTTTCATAAACCTATTCACAGAGGAGACTGGAGAATGTGCTGTAACGCTTAAAGGTGGGATACGATCTCTCGCCTAGATGATGATGTATACCGTGTTTCCTTGAGCTTCACTGTCCCATTCAGTATATTTGGAAAAAGTGATTTTTTAAAGTCATCAAATCTCAGATATACTAGTAGAAAACCAGCTTTCTGAGTTGAACAGAATCTTTTCTATTCCTCTTGAAAACCCAGTTGCACTATGAGTCTGTCAGAAACCTGTGTGATATTGATACAGATGTACTAGAATCTTTTTCTAGTCACAGACCTTTGATGATATATTGACAATGTATTAAAAAATTTGATTTTGTAGTGTATCCATTTTTAGATGGTGATTTTGTAACGATTCTCATTGTAGTCTGAAGTCAATCCAACACAAACATGCCTTAAATTAATGTTTAATGTGTGTTATTATTGATTTATGGCTTTAAGAATAAAAATGTGGCATGTTTTTTATGGCCACAGTCTAAGCATTACTGCAGCTGGCATGCTGATATAAACACCTACATAATAGATGGCACGCTGTTGAGTAGGACCCTATACTGCATTGGCATGCTGACATAGTGCCCTTCACTGCTTCTGGCACGTCAACGTATTGCCCTGTGCTGCTCCTGGCATGCCATCGTAGTGCCCTACACCACTCCTGGCACTCCGACGTAGTGCCCTACACCACTTCTGGCACTCCGACGTAGTGCCCTACACCACTCCTGGCATGCCATCGTAGTGCCCTACACCACTCCTGGCAGCCCGACGTAGTGCCCTACACCACTTCTGGCAGTCTGACGTAGTGCCCTACATCACTCCTGGCACACAGTTACCAGTGTAGTTACCCACTCAACATATGTGGACATTTCATTTTTATTTTTAGCTGTAATTTGCCAATGTTGCTATGAAAATCTGTCACTTTGTTTCAAAATAGTTATTAGTTTTTTCCCATAAAAAGTTAATGTGACTCTTTTGTAATGTGGGGAGTTTCATGTTGTTTCTCTACACATGTAGATTTCCTAAACCACTAGAGACATTTGTTGACCAGACAACCTTAACAGCATGTCTTTGAGAGGAAACCCACACATGCAGAACATGGACACTCCTCACTCACAGTACAACGAGCCAGATTAGAACCTACAAGCCTGGCTGTGTGAGGCATTAGTGCTACACAATGTTAATTGATGTCTTTATAGTTCTTAACTGTTGTACAAAGAACCAACTAAAATGAACCTGCTACAGCAGAGGGTAGAGCTGAATTTGGCATGCTGTAATTACGTACTTGGCTCCACTTAGCTAGATTTATTTAGTGGCATATAGGTTATATGTTATATATACATTTATGAAACTTGTTTGAAGATTTTAGTTAAACCTCGGATTGATATATGACATCTGCAGTCTTCCAGCTCAGCTTTCTGAATGTGTGTCAGCTATGCTGCTGAACATAATGCAGCGCAGCGCAGCACTACACAGCCAGCCTGGTTTTTACTGTAGAGAATGAGTTCACACCCCTTTGGAGCTGGCTGGAATGGACTAGGCCAGTCATGGGAAAGACACAGAATCTGATTGAAAATGAAAAATGTTCCTTTTAAGGCATTGTGCAATAATAAAAATGTGTAAGGAACACATGGTGGCATTTATCATAAACATGTTTGCCCACTTTCTTGAAGGCAAATTCCAAGTCTGGTTCAACAGCAGCGCTGGCAGGTTGCCAGGTCTCCCTAAGCCTTCCACAGGAATCAGATTGTTAGTGTCCTAATGAGGTGTTGTCTTAAGGAGGGCAAACCTTTGATAGAATTCACTGCTGCTAATTGAAACCCTAATAATATCAGTTTGCTTTTTTAGATTTTAGCTTTTGATTTTGACAGTCTTAAAACATTTAATGTTGAAATGACATATACTGCAGATCTGGGGCAACATGTGCAAGTCACATTTGGGCACATAAGTTTATATTCAAGGTTTCAGCTTATAAAGTTGTTTTAATTTTACCCATTGGCAGAGTCATGCGTTTTATGTGTCAGAGCATTAATCAGGAGTGTTTGCTGCAGAGGGGAGTGTTCCTGAGCGATTACAGTTTGTATATTTTACAGAACGGACGGCTGCTGTTCCGTGGCGTTTGCTGGCACTGGGTGAAGCCCACAAGCATCGACTGGCATTATCGAGTGGGTTGGATGGCCGCTCTTTGGGCAAACCAATCTGCAGCAGTTGTTTGTACTACTGGTCTGAGACCACAGTAAAAAAAAAAAAAAACTCTTTCCATCCTGTTTCCCATGTGCTGATTTCACTTGGCAAATATTTACAGGACATGATGGGTAATGTGATGAAAAGGAAGTCCATGGAAAATGGGTGCAGGAACACTGAGCCCACCCCTTAGGTCAAGGTTTAAATTCATATTGTGTGAGTTTCACTCATATTGAAAGGTTTCAGATTGCATTATGGCAATGTGGTGTTCTGAGCCAGTTCTGTCCTGAGTGTAAATTGGGAAGACTTGGTTGTTGTTGTTCAGTCATTTAGTCATGTCCAACTCTTCATGACCCCATGGTCCACAGCACACCAGGCCTTCCTGTCCTCCGCTGTCTGCCAGAGTTTACTCAAACTCATTCCCATTGCGTCGATGATGCTATCCAACTATCTCATCCTCTGCCATCCCCTTCTCCTTTTGCTTTCAATCTTTTCCAGTATCAGGGTCTTTTTCAGTGAGTCCTCTCTTCGCATTACGTATTTCAACTTCAGCTTCAGTATCTGTGCCTCCAATGAACATTCAGGGCTGATTTCCTTAAGGAATGACTGGTTTGACCTCCTTGCAGTCCAAGGCAACCTTAAGAGTATTCCCTAGCACCACAGTTCAAAAGCGAAGACTTGCTTAGCTGGCTAATAGTCAGTATGAATTAAAAAATCATAATCATGTTGTATTAGTTTTATAGGACTATTCCTAAAAATAAAAGTTTTTGTCATCGTGTTTATTACTCAAGGCTAAATTAAAATTATAACTTACTAATAATAAATAGGATTTTTTGTGTATATAATATATTTCTATAAAAGCTAATAGCTAATAATACTGTAGTTATCCTACCATTCCTTTATAGATGTTAGCTGTGGAGCCATTAACATGACCATAATCCACAGCGGCTGTGTGCATTGCTTTGGAGTCTACAGAATACCAACGCCCATGCAAATCATGCACCTGTTCAAACTGTGCATGCGAGGATCACAGGTGAATTTCCATGGACGTGCTGAAGGCCTCCAATGTCATGGATGCCGTCTCTGTTGAACGTCTGAACTGGTGCGCTTCAAACAGCAGGCCAGGGTTAACGATGGGGAGGGTGTAGCCGTGTAAATCAGAGGCAGAAATGTACCGTCACAAGCACTCGAGACAGGAGCTGTGGTTTATTCTCCTCACTCTGAACGCATGGAATGGGTGTAGCGTGCTCTTCAGTCTGATGGGACATGGCTGTTGTCGAGGCACAGCACTTCCTTTTATGTGCTCATTTCTGACATGCACCATTTCTGCTTGCCTTTGCTTTTGTTTTTAATGAATTTTTAGCTCCTACAAATTGCTTTTCATTTACTTGCAGGTTAATCTGAGGCATATTACTATAAGCACCATTGTGCTTAGGCAGATAGAATGCAGGTCATAAAACAACAGTTTGTTTCATGTTTTATTATCATCTTCACACGTTTTTTTGGGGGGCACATTTATAAGTTGCATTATAAGTGGATACAGACTTTCATGGTGAAAGTCAGTCAGCTTCCACTTGCTTGTCCAAATTAGGTTGCAGATTTTAATTTTTATTATAATTGGTTATAGATAATTCCTTACAATTTCATACACATTCTTTTCAGTTACTCTCTGTTATTGAAATGATCTTACGTTTTCCAGCACACACCAGTGACTCATGTGAGTCTGAATCATGATATTTTGTTTCTATTGTGTTACTGTTACCTTCTGTAGATGGTTAAGGGAATTACAATTTTGGCATGAGAACAACATGAGCTGACTCTGCAGACAGTTGAAATGACTCGGTCTCTCCCAGCCCAGCCTACTTCGTCCAACATCACAGACAATAGAGTGGACACTGCAGTGCAATTGTGTGGCAACACTGAGTTGGCAGAGCCTAATGTTGCTGACACAGTGTCTAGAGGGATGTGGGGGCGCATGAAGCAGGAGGACAGCCCACCAAACTTCCCAGGGGAGGGGGGACTGTTGGTGATCAGGCAATAATCTGATTCAGAACCTGTTTTTGGTTTAGCTGCTGGCAGCCTCTCAGGCTGTGTCCTGTGTGAGAAACAGATCCCACCCCCAGGTCCCAGCTAAATGTCCCTGAATACAGCAGGGCATCCCACACTCCAGCTCACTCAAAGATGACTCACTCCATTAAGGTCCTTGCATTTTCTGGTCTGCCCATGAGTATAAAAGTTGTATTAAATTGACATGAGACCAGCATACCATCTCAATCTGCAGCCTTTCTAAATAAGATACTCCTTTGTCCTTTGATATGAAATTGGACCATAAAAAAGAATTTGCTCAGAACATGCTGTTTGGAGTGAGAAAACATTTCCCTGTGTGTTGTTTTTTTGCTTTTTGAGAATACATTGCCATACCCATGTGCTTGCTCAAATTTGTATGAATTGTTTTGGCTTAATCTGCGGCTTAGTGCCTGTACATGTCAGACAGTGTTATTGGATTAGGAGTTGATGGAGCACCACTGGGGCCCTGTCTCCCCAGGCTGGTCACATGACCTCTCAGGAATCATACACCCTACACAGACTGCTCTCTCCATCCTGCTCGTGTCATAGTCTTTGCTCCTGTTTTTTTGTTTCACGCAAGATTATCTGGGACAGGTAGGGCCTTTGATCTACTCCTGCTCATGTCTGTCTCCTGTGTTGGTCTCTCTTTCTTTTGTGAGATTTCTCTCTTTACATTTCTGCTCATGGGCTCCTAAGTGTTATGGCAGATTATACAATTAAGAATGGGAGGGGTGGGGGGGGGGTACAGCTGTCAGATCAACCTCTGTCAGCATGTCCTTGCTCTCCCCATCAGAAGGCAGACGCAGTGTTGTATACCAAGCTAACCAAACCACCACGTAAAACGTACAATAAGGTTCCAAATGTTTTGTTCTCCCACTTGTCATATTAACCTTGCTAATTTCTGTACACTTCTGTGCCATATTACTGATAGCGTGCCTGCTAGTACTCCACTCTATAATCTTGAATACACTAGGATGTTAACAGGTAACAATATCCCTTTGATGTACATAACTCCAATGTTCGCAGCGACAGCCTAGCCAAATGGATCAAATACTTGTGTCAGTCTGTTAATGTGGAACCAGGCTGAAGAATTCATTCATTCATTCATTCATATATTCATTTCCAAACTCTAATCCTAGAGAGGGTCACTGGTCAGCCTGAAGAAAGAACATTAGATTTGAGAACGTGGACTCCTCACTGGAATGCTTGAATTCCTTACCGGGGCAGCCTCTTCATTAGTACTTTGGGAATCCAACCTGAGGTTTAGGCTGTAGCATTGTCTTCTCTTTTCACTCTGACCTCTCATTGTTTTGGGAAAGAAGTCCTGCAAAACACAATGGCTAAAATATAGTCCTGCTAAAAAGAATAGTGACTGTGCAAGGCAGTCGTCTTTGTCCTGTGTTGCTGTACAGACAGGATGAAATGTTCATGTTTACCTACATCTTTGACAATGCTGTACCTCCCCTTTCCTTGTTACCAGTTACAGAGTCCAGCACAAGTGCTTAAGTGTGTGGTCATACTTCTTGTGAAACATTATTGGAGATTAGCCATATTTGCAGTCTGCAATGTGATATGTTCTGTAGAACAATGAAATGTGATATGTTCTGTAGGTTGTATTAACAGTGCCTGACCATGGAACGGAGTAAGCCCAGAGCCAGTTCCAGAGCTTCTTTGTTCAAGCCCTCAGAATTCTTAATGTAGAAAGACACGTTCCAAAAAGAGCTGATGTAAGAGGAACAGTACATTGTGAAGCCTGGATTCGTTTACATGGAAAACCCCACGGCTGTAAAGTCTAAGTGGGTGTAGCGTGTTCCTAGGAGATCACAAACCTGCCTTCAGAAGTCAAAATAATGTAGCACTGGGTTGCCAGTATTTCACTGTGTTGTTTTTGTGTTTGAAGCAGTAATAACTCCACCTGTTATGGGGCTTTCCTCAGAAAATCCAGGATGTGTGTGCGTGTGTGAGATGTGTATCTGGGTTGGCTAAGTGCAGTGCTGTGTTTCTGCTTTGTGTGCTGATCTTGATTAAAGACACAAAAAACTACAATGGCTGGGCACATTCAGCAGAGTGGCTGGGCACATTCAGCAGAGTGGCTGGGCACATTCAGCAGAGTGGTTGGGCACATTCAGCAGAGTGGCTGGGCACAGCATTTATATGGGACCAAAGAAGATGGGAAGGTAGGTTGAACACAGCACCCTTTCTGATGGCTTTTTTTTGGTGTTCACAATGCAGGCGTCATTGGCTGTGTAAGAAATTATTGAAGGTTACTGGAGGACACAGCTTTGGCTAATTTGTTGTGATTGCCCCATGGGACATGGACCTGTTGACTATGTGAATGCTCCAAACAGCAGAGAAATGGGGTCGGCTGGGTGCTTGCCCAAGGAAGGGGGATGGGGTGAGAATGAGCTGCCTGTGTTGTTTTTGGCCAAGGCCCAGGTGTGACATCGAGCTGCAGCAAAGTGTGTACAGCTCCGGTTACACTGTGTCGCTCATGGAACTTTGCTGAAGCTGGGCCTGTGAACTTGGCTTTCACTGGAGGGCTGTTACAGTGGCTTCAGCTGTGTATGTCAGGCGCTAGCTTCTCGGCCCTCACTGGAGGGCTGTTACAGTGGCTTCAGGTGCGTATGTCAGGCGCTAGTTTCTGGGCCTTCACTGGAGGGCTGTTACAGTGGCTTCAGCTGCGTATGTCAGGCGCTAGCTTCTCGGCCCACACTGGAGGGCTGTTACAGTGGCTTCAGCTGCGTATGTCAGGCGCTAGCTTGTCGGCCCTCACTGGAGGGCTGTTACAGCGGCTTCAGCTGCGTATGTCAGGCGCTAGCTTCTTGGCCCTCACTGGAGGGCTGTTACAGCAGCTTCAGCAGCCTATGTCAGGCGCTAGCTTCTCGGCCCGCACTGGAGGGCTGTTACAGTGGCTTCAGCTGCGTATGTCAGGCGCTAGCTTCTCGGCCCTCACTGGAGGGCTGTTACAGTGGCTTCAGCTGCGTATGTCAGGCACTAGCTTCTCAGCCCTCACTAGAGGGCTGTTACAGTGGCTTCAGCTGCGTATGTCAGGCGCTAGCTTCTCGGCCCTCACTGGACAAAAACTTGTGCTTCATGTGGTGTGGGCCAAATGTTTAACTTTAACAAAATGTTTAACAAAAGTTTAGCTGCCCTACAGATTTTAATGATTGTTTATTATGTCTTTTTCACCACTTCACCAGAAGTCACGGGAAATGAAAAAAATCTGCATAGTTGTGAGATGTGCAAATATTTTAGTTTTTTGGGAACAAATGTAGACACGCTATCAGCACAGAGCCCTGCACACAGATGCTAGAACACCAATTTCACTGTTACATTTTTAAATATATTGCAAAGTAATGGCGTCATGTGTGATACTGAAGTGCTTCCTAAGGACAAGTAGGGGCCGGTATTTATCTGCCTTGTTTCATAGCTAAATTTGTCATATTCCACTTAGCAGAAGCATGCATTCCTAAATGTACAAGATGTCAACCACAAAGGACCACATGGAAAAGAATTTCAGGATAATGACAGTAGCATAACTGTTGAATGGAGCATGCGTTTGTATTTCTTGTTGTGATTGCCATCTGTCACATCACCATGGTGAGGGCGGAACGGTAACTAGAGCACTGTGTAGAGCCTCAGATCATTGTCTTTGGGACAATGTCTTGCAGAGTGGGGTTTGTGGTCAGTAGGGGGATCGGGTGGGGGGGTGGGGCAGGAAGCGTGAGTGTGGGTAGTTCTAATTTTAATAGTTTTAGCTGGAATGGCTGGGGAAGTAAAGGGCGTTCCCACACTCGGGCAGGAGTCCACCAGAACGCTCGGTTATGAGAGTGTGTGAGACTCATTATAGCTGGTCTCCTTACATACAGCAGTAAAGCTCAGGGCAGTTCAAATCTGGTTTTAAACTTAACAGCATTCTTCAGGAACAGGACTTTCAACATTGGTCTTGCGATTTTCACAGATTCTATGGACATGTATCAGAAAGGTCCTTCAAAATGTATTGTATAGTATGTTTATGCCCAAAATTGTGTTCACATGCTCTGACAGTATTAGACACGCTACATTATACACGCATTTACACATTACGTGAGGTGAGGAGGTGGATACACGCTGCAATAATTTAGATGCTGTACAACATTACCGTGTGAGCAGGAAGCTTCTAGAGGCATGGAGGTGAGGAAGCCACAAAGCGGCGTCTTTTTCTCCTGCTGGAATACTCTGTGTAAACAGGGAGTTATGTTTGAACAGGAAACCACAGTCATTTGTCTGTGCTGTTTCAAGGAGCAGACGCAGCAGTGATTAGCACAGGTTTCCTGTTTTGCCATGGGATTATTTCTGTGTAAAGAAGACATGCCTAAAGATGGCACTGAGCTTGGAGTAGGAGTTTTGTGGTTAGAAAAACTGGGCAGGTTTGGCAGAGCAGCACAGATTTTGAGAATTTGCACTGCAAACCTATCTTTCCCAAGCGTCCTCGTGTCCATGGGACACGGCATGCTGAGTCGAGCCAGGGCCTCCCTGTTAAATGAGGGCCCTGTGACTTCACTGTCATGCTGCAGTGAAGGCTGTGTTTTTGTATTACATGTTTTTACAATTTTAGCAAATAAGTGATTTTTTTTTTTCTTTTCTCCAATGGTGTCCTTAATACCTAATTAACTGTAATTGCCTTACATGTACAGTGGTATGCAAAAGTTTGAATACCCATGGTCAAAATTTCTGTTACTGGGAATAGCTAAGCCAGTAAAAGATGACCTGATTTCCAAAATGCATAGTTAAGGATATAACTTTTTAAAAATATTTTAAGCAAGGTTACTTTTTATTTCCATGTTTTTATGGTTTCAAAATGACAAATAATGAAAAGCCAAAAGTAAAAGTTTGAGAATCCCACATGGTTAATACTTAGTAACCACCCCTCTTTGCCAAAATCACGTCTTATAAGCACCTTCTGTAGTAAACTAAGAGTTTTTCCGTTCTTGTTTGGTGGATTTTCAATGCATTCTTCTTTGCAGAAGTCTTGTAGTTCTGTGAGATTCTTGGGACATCTTGCATCTCTTTTGAGGTCTATCTGCAGATTTTTAATGACGTTTAGGCCAGGGGACTGTGAGGGCATTGGCAAAACCTTCATCTTGTGCCTCTTGAGGTAGTCCATTGTGGATTTTGAGGTGTGTTTAGGATCTTTATCCTGTTGTAGCAGCCATCCTTTTGCCATCTCAGGTTTTTCAGACAGTGTGATGTTTGCTTTAATTGAACCTGTTCTTCCCTCTGCCAGTGAAATGTTCCCTGTACCACTGGTTGCAACACAAGCCCAAAGCATGATAGTGGCGGCACCCAGACTGTGGACTGAGCTGCCCCATTACAGCAGACAGGCCCCCATCTCTTTTCCTTATTTAAATTTCAACTCAAAACATTCTATTTTCTTTGGCTTTTAATGTACATTAATTTCTGACATCATGTTTAATTCACCAATTTAAGGTTATTTATTCAATTATCACTGAGGGTGGACGTTTATTATTTTATTCTACTGTATACTTGTTTTATTGTTTGTTTTATCTATAGTTGCATTCGGCTGTCATTGTTTTATTTTGCTTTGCTGTTGCATTGTTTATTACTTCTTTGTTGTTATACCTGATGTTGTGTAGCACTTTGGACAAAGGCATTGTGTTTAAATGTGCTTTACAAATAAAACTGACATTGACATGGACACGATGGATCCCCTCCTGTGCTTGACTGTTGGACAGGTGTTCTTTTCATGAAATTCTGCACACTTTTTTTTCTCCAAACATACATTTGCTCATTGCGGCTAAAAAGTTCCATCAGTACACATGACTCATTTCCAGAAGACATTAAGATTGTTTAGATGTTCCTTTGCAAACATCTGATGCTGGATTTTGTGGTGGGGATGAAGAAAAGGTTTTATTCTGATGACTTTTCCATGAAGGTCATATTTGTGCAGATGTTTCAAAGCATCACCGCTCCAGAGTCTGCTAAAGGTTATCTTCAACGTTACTGCTAAAAGTTATCTGAGAGCTCATATCTCATGCGTGCCCAAACATTTCCATGGGGCTCCTTTTTTCCTCTTTAAAATTATACAAAACAAAATAATACACTAATCTTGCTTAAATGTTGTGTAGCTCACTATGACCAAAATGTTGACCGGGGTGACCAAACATTTTCATGCTCAAGTACAGCATCAGGAAATGTGTAAATATTATTAATAGGTGTATAGATGATTAATAATGAGACTCATAAGTGCTTTTTGCTGACTTGAGAACAATGTTTCAGGACATAATTTTTGACTGTAAATGTCAAAAATTCAACCTGATTTATGTTTTTCCATTTAACAGCTCAAGGAGAATGAAAACATGCCTGTTTTTAATAATGCAGGCTATCCAGGGGATCTTGGAGCAGGATAGTAAATCTTTATTGTCTGAGAGAAGCAGTAAGTCTGAGAGAACTTTTCCCCCTCCAAGAGACACACAGATACTTAATAACATTAAACCTATTTCAGGCTTTATTGGGATGTGGTGTTTTGAGGGCTTATTTGCTTTGCTGGCTGACATTTCGCAAACTGAAACCTTGCTATCAGTGGACTATTTTTTTTCCCAAGCTACCTCATTATCTCATAAAGTCTTCCCTGCTTTTTCAGCTGCGTTTACTTCACCGGTTGCTGTGTGAGGTCATGTTGATCTCATATATAATCCCTGTGGTGTAGAGGGCCGTGACCCTTCTGTAGTGTTCCCGTGGGGAAGGCAAAAATCCTCAGTTTGGTTGCTTTTTCTTTTGTGGTCCAGCAGTCTACATGCCGGGGGGGGGGGGGCGGGGGGGGGGGGGGGGGGGGGGGGGGGGGGGGGGGGGGGGGGGGGGGGGGGGGGGGGGGG
>JABJVR010000456.1:7837-21112 GCA_025773905.1 Chitala chitala | reverse complement strand
GCAGTTCTGAAGGCAAAAGGGGGTCCAACCCGGTATTAGCAAGGTGTACCTAATAAAGTGGCCAGTGAGTGTATGTCTTCATTATCTTACTGCCCTGTAGGTGGATATACTGTGATACATGACACTTAGAAAAACTGATATCAGTGCTGATGGCAGAAAGTTGCTGTTATGTCACTTTTGTGTTACATTTCTTCTGCTTGGTTCCTGGATGCCACGTGGGTATTACCTTCGCGTCACATTGGCGATCTGCACATTGTCTCTGTACCATGTGATGGTAGACTCGCTGAGCACGTTAAAGAACTGACACCAGAGCTTCAGGTGGGCTGTCGCATCAGAGAAAGGCTCTCCCCTAATTTTACGAATTACCTGAGGAGCTGAAGAGGAAGGAGCAAGTTTTAGACTTGATCTAACTTAGAGTTCTGTTCCTCTGTTCTAACGACATGTGATCTAACTTAGGGTTCTTCTTCCCTGTTCTCACGACATGTGAGCTAACTTAGGGTCTGTACCTCTGCTTACGACGTGATCTAACTTAGGGTTCTGTACCTCTGTGCTCATGACTTGTGATCTAACTTAGGGTTCTGTACCTCTATGCTCACGACATGTGATCTAACTTAGGGTCTGTACCTCTGTGCTCATGACATGTGATCTAACTTAGGGTTCTGTACCTCTATGCTCAC
Source organism: Chitala chitala (assembly GCA_025773905.1). Classification (NCBI taxonomy): domain Eukaryota; kingdom Metazoa; phylum Chordata; class Actinopteri; order Osteoglossiformes; family Notopteridae; genus Chitala; species Chitala chitala. The sequence continues at coordinate 20,435 of JABJVR010000456.1, read as the reverse complement.
GACATGTGATCTAACTTAGGGTTCTGCACCTCTGTGCTCACGACATGTGATCTAACTTAGGGTTCTGTACCTCTGTGCTCACGACATGTGATCTAACTTAGGGTTTTGTACCTCTGTGCTCACGACATGTGATCTAACTTAGGGTCTGTACCTCTGTGCTCACGACATGTGATCTAACTTAGGGTTCTGTACCTCTGTGCTCACGACATGTGATCTAACTTAGGGTTCTGTTACTCCATGCTCAGGATTAGTACTTAGTATTAGCATTGACAGCACATGCCAAACATAATGCTGACAGTGCTGAGAGTTTTAGGCAAGGGCAGACAGGTAAGAGAACCTGAAGCAGGATTCCACACAGCTAAAACATGCTTTGTGTCTAACTAAAATGAAAGAGGTTTCACCTTTGAAAGGGTTTTTTTTCTCCTTTTCTGCTGGTATATGCACAGATTCACTCTCTCTCTGGTCCTTATGCGTCACAGGGGATGTTCTTCTGTGGGCTGTAAAGGCGAAACGTCTCTCCACCGGCGGGGTTTTCACGCTGCTACTGGTTTGTGAGACAAAGGACCAGGGTGTTGGACCAGGTGATCTGCAGGAGGTGTCCTGCTCCAGGGACAGTCTGCTCTTCCTGGGAGAGTCCTCCCTGTGTGTCTGGGCATCTGTTGGCATAATGTCCACTATCTCCTGGTCCAGCTCAGTTTTAGAGATGAAGATCTTACGACGAGCCCCAGAGGCCAACTCCTCAGGGGTGGCAGACGGAATGAGGTTCAGGCTCCCTGCCCTCCCCAGCCTGGGACTACTGTTGCAGGATGACACAGCTGGCGAAGTGCCCCTTCCACCCTGTTCCTGTCCTGGTCCTCCACCAGGTGGACTGTTCTCTGGCTGAACTGCAGGTAAGGCTGTCAGCCTTTGTGAGTCTACACAAGATGTCCTTTTCACTGCAGACCGCTGTGCAGTCCTGGGGTTTCCCTGGGCGACGTCCACCTTTGGACTTGTGTTACAGAATGCAGACTGGTCTTCATGCAGATGCACATCAGTAACAGAGTCTGCTTTCGGTTCTTCTGTCTGTTGGACGTCTTCAGCTTCAGGACCACTACCAAGTGTAACTTTTCTCAGTAACACATCAGGCACACTCACTGACAGCTGTGGTGAGGCTGATTGTTTTTGTGGGGGAATTTCTGCAAGACTGGCTTTGCAGCAGAACTCACCTGATTCTCCCGAATCTGCATCCTTTCCATTTTGTTCCAGAACCGAACCAATTTTATCTTTGGTTCCAAAAGCAGATGTACATCTCATCTGTGTGCCAAGATAATTTTTTACCTCCTGAAGGAAGCTGGTTTCCTTAACTTCAGAAACTGCATCATTTCCAGGAGTGCTGTCCCCACACGTAACTGAAATAGGGTGAATCACAATGACCGGCCCCTTTGCTGTTGGTGTGACTGTCCTTGATATAGTTCCTGTGACAAATTTCCTCACAGTATTTGATGCATTGTTATTGTCCACTTTTGCTGTGTTTTCAATGTGTTTTGAATCCACTGCACACTTGGCTGCTGTACACGAACCTTTCTCCCTGTCATCTACAACAGCAGTAACTTTTGGGTGGCTTTCTGTCATCACTGACTGACACACTAGAACTGAAACCTTCACATCAGATATGTTGGAGTTAGATGTGTTATGACTTGGTTGTTCTAAATCACCTTCAGTTTTTGGTTCCACAAAAAATGTTTGTGAATAATAATTTTCTTGTCCATTAATGCCTTGGATAGTACTTCTCTTGTTAGAAAGATCCAGATTTGTTTCTAAAGGTTCTTTAAGTTCTGATATGTCTTTAAAGTCTCCTCCTGGCTGTGGAACATGATGTTTAGTTTCCATAAACGTTATCTCCTGTGTTACTGACGTACTAGTGGTGTCCATCTGTGTGAAAGACTCTGCTGCACTGTGAAGCTGGCTCTCTGCAGCTTCATCACCTTTCCCCCTGGCACGCTCTTCTGAGACAGAGGGCACACCTGCCACTGCTCTGTGAAGCTGGCTCTCTGCAGCTTCATCACCTTTCCCCCTGGCACGCTCTTTTGACACAGAGGGCACACCTGTCTCAGTAATCATGGGTTCATGCTCCACAGTGCCCAAGGGCATGTGTTCCTCCAAGCTGATGGGCACACATGCCTCTGTGGCCAATAGCAAGAGCTCATCAGTGCCAACAAGCATGTGTTCCTCTGTGCCCACTACGACACGTTCCTCAATGCCCATGGCCACGAGCTCCTCTGGGCTGACGGGCACACGTTTCTCTGGGCTGACGGGCACACGTTTCTCTGGGCTGATGGGCACACGTTTCTCTGGGCTGATGGGCACACATTCCTCTGGGCAGATGGGCACACATTCCTCTGGGCTGACGGGCACACGTTTCTCTGGGCTGATGGGCATGTGGTCCTGCCTTTCTGTGTTACCTTCGGTTTCCTTTGTGCCCACAGTGTGCTGTACATCCTTCTGTCGTGTTTCACCTCTCACCTCCACTGAAACCCGCTCTATTGCTCGCTCAGGTCCATCTCTGTGTCCCAGCTGCTCTGTATGTAGTTCCAAATGGCTTTTGTTCCACTGTGCATAATGAGAGTCTGTGCTCTGTGCCAAGTCAATGAAGGAGGACAAGGGCAGATTCTGTACGGACTGAGTCTTACAGAAGGCATGCTGGGAGTCCTGTCCAGCGAACACATACAAAATCGGCTCCTGTGAAGTGATGTCTTTGACCTGGTCTGCAGGTTCAAACACCTTTACCTGCAAATGAGACACAGCAATGAGACTGCTTGCATGCTGAATGCCATTCCTAAAGCGTGCCATGGTGGGCTCAGTGCCGCTGCTGTTAGTTGGTGGTATTTCTGGCTACCTCCATGTTAATGTACGTCTGTAACACAGGCAATGGTATCTATCAGCCTGTTGCACACAGCCAGAGTAGAACGCTTTAAACCCTAAAGGGCACAACCTCATAACAATAGATAGAACACAAACACTGAAAACACAATACATTATTGTGGCCTGTATAGAGGTACAGATGACCTGCATAATCTGTACAGTGGAGCCACTTTGGTACCACAAGCATCATTGCCAAACACTGAACCACAAAACCATCAGGAACAAACTGAGGCTGAGGACCATCAAGGAACAATCATATGTTTACATAGAGTCATGGACCTGCTGGGAACATTTATATTTATTCATTTGCGAGAAACTTTCATCCAAAGCAACTTACAATTTACATACAGGTTATAATGAGCTGGCACTGGGTGTCTTGCTCAAGGACACACCTGGTGGCTGGGCTGGGATTCAAACCAGGAAACTTCTGCATCCCAACTTGATGTTCTATCCATTGAGCCATTAGGCCACTGGGAACAGTCATATGTTCCCAATTTGCCAGGGCAGCATATATTGATAATACACAGTGATTCTCTCCAGTGAAGTGGCTGTTATAATGAATCACATGAGGGCTACTGACTAACAAAGAGCATATTCGATCTATTTTATAGAGCTATATTACACTAACATTAATGTAAATGTTCTGAACATCAACATTTTTCATTAAAAAAATTATATTTGTACTTGAAATATATTCTGTGCATTTCATGTTTCACATCTTTGATCTGTGAAATATGCAATTTTAGAAAATTTAACGTAGATTTATCCTTATGAAGGAGAACGATGAAATCATCTCTGGATGACAAAGCATTTTAAATGTACAAGAGCTTTTACTTCATAGACTAGTATTCTGAAATAAAAAGTGTTTCACTGCACTCTTTCAGATGAGGAATGAGGATTAGCATGTGAGTTTTTCCCACCTGGTTGTGCCCAGTACTCTGTGTGAGACAGCCTCTCTGTTTACTGACCCCAACGTCTGCGACGTGGCAGTGGCCGATTGCCAGGGCGATGGCACTATAACAACAGTGCAATGGCAGCGCTACGGTAGTCACAGCAGCATTCTGTCTGCCGGCGGATCGGGAGTTTCCCTCCACCAAAGGCACTACTTCTCAACTCCCCTGACAGGTGCTCTGAAGCTCACTCCCATTCTGGGAGGAGTGAGGACAGCTGTCACTGGTCACTGCAGTCTGTGAGTCATTCTGAAAATGTCCCAGTTGCCAGGGAAAGGTGTGCAACATAAGAAACGTGATCTTCAGATCACTGAAGGTGCTCACATGTTTATTTGCTGCACATACAATGAGGCGTTTGCCAGACAAATTATTCAGAAAGACACATCCATAAAATGCACCGATATATACTGCTGTGATACACCATCTACTTTATAAAGTGCAGGGGAGTCTGTCTCCTGAGGGCAGGCCTACACACTGTCTGTCTCCTGAGGGCAGGCCTACACACTGTCTGTCTCCTGAGGACAGGCCTACACACTGTCTGTCTCCTGAGGACAGGCCTACACACTGTCTGTCTCCTGAGGGCAGGCCTACACACTGTCTGTCTCCTGAGGGCAGGCCTACACACTGTCTGTCTCCTGAGGGCATGGCTATACAGAAGGTTAGGGTTCTCGTGTTTTCTGCTTTCCCATATCCTCCTGTGTGCAGTAGCTGAAACTACTCTTCCAAGATGCTTCTCCATGCTAATCATAATTTTATACAGTAATGAAAGAAACAAAACCACACATCCTTAGTAAGAAATAGTTCTGTCCTCTCCTAGGTACAAGTTATTTTATAATCAAAACTACACATTTTTCTTAATGAACACATCATTGTACAGCTGATTTCATTCTACGTTTTTTTTTTTGCTTTGAGAAAAGATGCTGTCATAACCAAAGCATGACATTAAATGTAAATACTGTCACAGAAATGCTTGCTTCCACACACCATAAATAGCCACCAAGGAGATGCTGTGTTGCTAGGTGTGTGTGTGATGAGAAAAACCCATCTGTGAGCTCATCGTGCACATGGGCAGGACTTACTGCATGTAGAGCTGGCCTTGTACACTCTGCTGGACTTGCTTCCCTGGCTGTGAGCACAACGCTCTCCTGATTGTGTGATGGTGGTTGAAGACTATAAGCTTCTATCCTTAATGCAGACTTCACGTCCCTTGTCAATATCAATTCCTGACTGGAGCTATAGGTGTTCTCTTTCATCACATCGTTCTCTTGTTTCTGAGGTTGGGCTGGAGTTTGAGCTTGTGAGTTATTTCCATGGATCTCCTCAGAAGGACAGAGGTTATTAATCTTCGTTGGTGCTGCTTCCTTGAAGGCTCTTTTCTCATTTGTCCTCTGCTGTGATGGTCCAACTTGCTGCTTTTCTTTCTCCTTCTGTATTTTATCTTGAGAACCCACTGCTTTGACCCTGTTCTTATTCTTTCTTTTCTCTTGATAACCTGAAATGTCATCTTCACTGTTCTTTATAGAATTTTGGGTATCCATTATTCTGACTTCATCCTTTTTATGAGTAGTCTCCTGAAAAACCTCCACTATATCCCTACTCTGGTTTTTAATTGAATTTAAAGAGGTCACATCTTTGATACCACTCTTATTTTTTACTATATCCTGGGAATCCACTATTTCAACCCGACTCTTTTTTCTGCTTCCAAAGAAAATGTCCCTCAAGGAGAAAAACATGGAGGCTAATGGAGATTGTGAGCTTGAAGACTCTATTTGCTTTATTACTGGTTCTGGAGATTCAGCTTTTACTTCTGACACACTGTCCTTGTAAACTGCTTTCTCTATTGGCTGTGGTACTTCCATATATTCTGCCGCAAACACTAGATGGTCACTGGTACACTTCTTGTCAGCCGGCTGATCGGTTGACCGCGTCTTGTCGGCCGGCTGATCGGTTGACCGCGTCTTGTCGTCCGGCTGATCGATTGACCGTGTCTTGTCGGCCGGCTGATCGGTTGACCGCGTCTTGTCGTCCGGCTGATCGATTGACCGTGTCTTCACGGCCGACTGATCGGTTGACCGCATGTTGTCGGCCGACTGATCGGTTGACCGTGTCTTGACAGCTTGCTGATTGGTTGACCACATCTTGACGGCCGGCTGATCGGTTGACCGTGTCCTAATGGCTTGCTGATTGGTTGACCACATCTTGACGGCCGGGTGAACAGTGGAATTCTGCTTTAGACTTGGGTGTTCAGTGGAACATTCCACAAAAGCTGAATGACCACTGGAGTGTTCCTCCATTACCTTTTCTGTGGTCATGTTCTCATTGGCGTTTGACTGTATTGACTCTGTCATGTACCTCACCAGGTTCATTTCTCCATTGTGCAATTCCCCCATGTTTCCACCCTTGTCCTCTCTTATGGTCATGTCTTTTCTGCTCTCTACACCACCGGACATTGTTCCATTACTTTTGCCTAACAATTTCTTGCTTGGTTGGTTAGTGGTAATTATTTCTACTGTATCATAAACATGAGCGGTGGTCTGACTGGTATTTAGAATTTTCTTCTGACTGTGTAAGATGTCTACTCTAGGGTTATCAGCCAATAATCCATTAGCTACTTCTGGGGCAGTTCTTTGTTCTTTGCTTTCTAGACCTTTATCATTATGTTGTGTCTCTGACTCAAACTCATTCCCTTGGCTCTGCGACTTCACTTTATTTTTTCCATCCCTTTGACTGGGAAACAAGTTCCTCCTATTTGAGGTGTCCAGGGTGGTGATGTTGAGGTGATGCTCTTTCTCATCACCTCTTTGTTGACCCTTCTCCAGTTCCTTCCGCTTGATGGCTGCTTTTTGCTTCAGCTTGGCGAAGAATCTTTGATGGATCTGATACTCATTCATGGTGCCCACCTCCAACACGCCAGAGCAGGATACAATGCCCTTGGTGTTCCTGGCTGAGGCCTGATAAATGGCTGCATCATCCTCAGTGCAGCTGGAAGGTACACAAAAACCAGAAGTTCTGTCCCATCTGCTCAAACGATGCATCAAAGTAACATCGCTAAGATCACAATATCAAAAGTCAAATATGCCAGTCAAAATATAATTTTGCAGTGCAATGAATTTCTCTAGTGTTTCACTTACTTGTAAATATGGAGAGAGTGGGTGGTCCCATTGTGAAATATTTCATATTTTGGAAGGCCACAGTATCGATCCATTTCCATGTCATCTTTATACCAGGTCATCTCAGGGGCTGGGAAACCTGTGGAGGGTATGTAGTGGAAGATTAAGTTCGTAAAGAACAGGTGAACATTCAGGAGGATATTTTGTTTAATGTTAACATGTAATATTTTCTTTCTTTACTTTGATTTAGTATAATTTTCAGCTAGTTTTATTTAGTGTTGCTCCATGGAAATACATCTTATCTGCTCTGTTGTAACGCCTCTGGTCTGGACAGCCAAGCCCAGGCACATTGCCCTCTCTGTCACACCATTACAGCATTGCTCACTGGCTGATGAGCCGAACAGAGCACTTATTAGCCCCAGCTGGACACACTGCAGCCACAGTAGGCCCTGTAGCCTGCTGCCTTTTATATCCCACAGAACCCTGCGTCTAAAGTTACAAGTAAAGGAGGCCTAACATCACGCTGTTTTAGCCACCTGCTGTTATGACTAAACAAAATGTGACACAGCAATTAATCACTCGTGCACATTGTCACGCCTGCTGCTTGTTGAACACGCGTTTAAAAACAAATTCACAAAAAGAAAGCAATGTAAGAATCATTTTCTTTGAAAATGAAATGCTATAATGTGTAGCATACTCTTATACACTGAAGCAGGTGAACTTTACCTGTAACTACACAGGTGAACTTCACGTTGCAGTTTTCAGACACTGACTTGGATTTCAACGTGGTCTCAAAGCATGGCTGTGTTTCCTCTGTTAACTGTGCCATCACACTGCTGAGCGAACTCCTGGAACAGACAGCAGATCACCTTAAGACATCTTGTCTCAGAGGACAGGATTACTTTGTACAGCGTATCTGTTTTTTTATAGATAAGTAAAATCAGATTAAACAAACACCAGAATTGTTAAAAGCTAATGCACAGTAGCCCTACATAATTTATGGAGACACACAATGAGTATCTATGTTTATACAAATCAAGTTCAGACACGTTATGGTCTGTACCATCCTTGCAGTTTTTTTATTAAAATATTTATTAGCTGACACAGCATAAGTCATTGTAAATTTTGTGTGGAAAGCGCATTAGAGAAGGGAAAACTTGTTAGTTTGAGTGTACTGTTAGTCTAAACCAGAAATGAAGCACGCAGATTACCTGGATGGCCTGTAATATGAATACCTGTGTCGTGAATAGCTGGGTGAGAAAGGCAGACAGGAACACCTAGTCAGACAAAGGCACACAAAGCTCCCATCTGACTGAGCCCACACCTGTGCACCTGTCACCCCTTCAACACCCTCAGGAAGGTCACTTTGCACCCTGTTCTACACACCTCCCACGGCTATGAAGCAACTACACTTACAGCGTGTGACAAAACTAAGGATCTCCGTGGTAACACCTGTAGTGTACTTCCTCACTACCGTAGTCTCCCTCACAGCCATTATTATCACACCATGTCTCTGTAACAGCAGAAGTACTCAGGACAGCCACGTGTTCCAATGAACAATGTCCCAAATGTATCATGTCTCACAGCACTACAGCCATGTTATAGGACACACCTTTTGGTAAAAAAAAAACATGTAAAAATAAAGCATACACAATTTAAATACCGATGCATTAAGGAAATAATTCCAGTTTATCTGTACCTGGGCAGACATTTGTTTGTTTGTGAAGTGCAGCAATAAACATAAATATGACAAACATGAAACTGGTGGGTGAACTGGGGTGGGGGCTCTGACACACATTCACACCGTTTCTGTCTGACCATCTGTGGTTTAACCCCTTCCTCTACTCTTTCTTTTTTCACTTTAAAGTATTGTTTCAAAAACTACTAACATTTTCCCAGAGAAATGCAGATATTTTCACTGCATGACTAACAGCTATAACTGCTATTTTCCACATTTCGTAAATAAACATGTATAGCGTTTGAGGTAATTAATTTTTGCTGCAAGATAATCAATACATTTACATGTGTTGATGTAAGAAAATTTATTTTTTGTAGGTTGAAAACTTTTTGTCCATTGTAATTGCTTTCTGCAAAATAATCTCAAATCCCATAACAACAGGAAAAATGTTTTACATTGTATTTTTAATCTTCTAGACAATATTCTTAAAACAATACCGAATGATACTGCAGTTATAAAATACTACTTTTTAAGTAACATGGATACAGACTATACTGTGGATGCATTTATCAGTTCATACTGATGAGAAATTAGCGAACGTCATCTACAGTTTCAAATCCACATTCATATCTCTCAAATGACTGAGGTCCACTGGAAGAACTGTGATGAAAACACAGTGTTTGTCATGGAGATGATGGCTGTACCTGATCTCCAGCCTGACACTGTGCAGGTAGCCACGCCCATCGGCTCGACCGCCTGATGCTGTGACCTCGTCTCCATTCTGGCTGCCAGATCGCTCGTTTTCACAGTAAGAACGGGCGATGGGCTTGCGGGAGCTCATGTCTGCTCTGACTGACTGCTCCTGTCTGTCCGGCTCTCTCTGGACAACAGATGCTCTGCTGTGAGTCCGTTACTCCAAAACTCTGTGTTTCTCCCCCGGTGAAATCCGACTCAGAGAGGCTGTGCCACAGCTGCTGAAGAGAAGGAACAGATTGTAAATGAAACAAAAAATCTGAAGGAAAACATGAGGAAAACAATTACAGGATGTTTCCTAGGGGTTTAGTGACATATTAAAATCTACAAAGAGACAACAGTCCAAAAAAACAGCCAATTTCTTTTGAATTGACATTATATATACACACACATATCAAATACCAGCAGTACCTTAAAGCAGTCAAACAAATTCAGTAATAAACATACTCATAGCAGTTCAATCAATACATTTTTCCACAAGAACTCGTGAACAAACTCACCATCCGTATGGTTCAGGGCTGGTAATGTCCTGAGTGAGGGTGCCAGGAGCCAGCAGGCTCTGCACTTGTCAGTCAGCCCAAGCACGCTATTTATAGGCAGCCCCAAATAGGCACCGGGGCGCATTCTTCCCAAACGAGCTTATGGACCTCTGTCCACGCAAGAGGAAGCGGACTACGAAAGCATTTATACAGCTCAATAAGACCGTTTATAAAGCTCAATAAGACTTGCCTGGCCTGGACATTTCCGCTGCACCAAAAACCCACAGGACGCCCAAGAGCTTCACAGATGCCGACACTGTACACTCCGTCAATTAGTTCGTAACACTCAGTGTCACAACAAATTGCTAGATTATTATTCGCAGTTTTGCCTAGGTATTTTTGTTAAAACATTTCTGATTTTTTGACTACGATTAGTCAACCAGGCGTAAAAAAAAACTTTTTTTAACCACCAGCGTTGAAACTTGACTTAAGTCGTTAAAAAAACATTCAACGTTGCTTAACTGACACTTGAAGTATAGGCCTATATACATTTATTCAGTGATTTGCATGAAAACACACACACACACACACACACGAGCGAAGGGAAAGCGCCACATTAAACAGCCGCTTTTTTATAATTAAAACCAACTATTTTCGATACATTTTCTGTTCTCTAGAAGACGCAGATTAAGACTTGAACTCAATTTCTAAATCATTAACTGACTGAAAATTGTTAACTTTTTCATGCTCCAAGTCGCCGTCATCAAAACTTAAATATATTAGTTTTCCAAACAGAATCTCGACTTGAATTGAACACACACACACACACACTGTTTACCAGAGAACTTTATTCCCGGTAAGGGCGGGCTCTGTACACGTAACGCGCACGGCGAGCGCGGGCACGGACCGGTCCGTTACTGTATGACCAAAAAGCAAGAGGTTATAATGCTGAAAAAGGAGGGAAAAAAACACTCACAAAGTTTGACGTAATTCCATGCAGGACAGGTCCTGTACACTGTTCTGTCCTAAGTAAGACCCTCGCTGGTGTCCCAGTTCTGACTGTAGACCCTTATTTCTAAATTGCTTTCTGGAGAGCAGAGTCCATCGGTGCCTCTCTGCCTCGTGACACCACAGGTGGTAGCCGATGTGGTCGATGCCTGAAATCAGCCCTGATTGCATGGCTTTGGCGACTAAAATTTTAAATATGTGGCTCTAAAAGTCACCAGAGATACAGTTGAAAACATATCACTGATATGCAGTATAATATAATATTATATTATATTAAATCAGGGAAAGCCAGTGGATCCATGATCCTGAATTTCCTGGCTTTAACCTGTGCAGAGCAGGTTAGATGTGCAGTGTTACCACGGCAACATGGCTATTTAAAAATTAATAAAAGTGATTCACTTTTGTGAGACTGAATAGCCAGGTTTAAAGTGAGCAAAGCCTGAAGTTTATAAATTAAAATAATGCTTTGTGGGACAGGCCGCCAATCTACCATTAGGGTGAGATGAGCAACGGTGAACAGAAACAGGAAGTAGAGACAGTATACAGGTATATGAGCAGAAATATTTAGAGACAAGTACAGTCATTAGGTATAACCAAGACAGATAAAAATGTAGAGAGAAAGACAGCATGTGTACCTTTTTATAACTGCATTTTTGTGTCAGTGAATAAAGGTCTAAAGATAGCAGAATAATGTTTTAAAGAACCCATTCTGGCAAGTAAGTGGCTGGTGTGATGTGCCTGGATGCCAGAACTCCTGTTATTTTCAGTGGTCTGTATCACCTCAGACACTAGATAAGAGGTAGGATTGCCACGCCTGGGTGTTTACACTAGGAGCTGGCTGCATGACTTGCTATCTATAACTATGTGCAGAACTGCCTAGCATTGCCACTAGAGTGATGTATTAACTACACGAGTCCACTGCATCAACAGAGTTTTACTGTACGTCATTCTTCTGTAGACCATCCTACAGAATGCAGAAATGTACTTTCTTTAAATTTGATGGTGCATCTGAGCTGATGTTCAGTTGTGCTGGCATGCATCATTCAATGTCTGTGAAGATTCTCAGTCAACCAGGTCATGGTCATCTCAAATGCTTTTCATTGGCAACTGGACTTACTTGGGAATCTTGAAGGTGTTTTAAAAGGCTTCTTGACTATAAACACAGAAATGTGATGAAAAGAGCAGGACTTGGAAGTCTCTTTCACACAAGCTGCACAGACAGTCCTTGTGTAACAGGGGTGACAGGGTCAGATCCAAGCTCGTGACCTCACAACCTACACAGAGGTACCAGGCATGAGCATTAGTCCGCTGAGCTGAAGACCCGTTGTCTTGACTACCAGGAGATTTTCACCACAGTACTTCACACTCCACTACACTTGCAGCTCTGGCAGTGGTAGTGAGTGCCCAGACTGGAACCTGACCTGCTCATGGCCCTGTTCCAGTGAACTCTGACTTCACTCTGCTTCTGGGACTAACTCAATTCCCTGGAAAGCTTTGACAACTTCCCAAGACCTCTGTGAGATGTTGGGTGGTGCTGGAAGCTGCTCCTCACGTGCCGATGTTGTTTGACGTACATATTCAGATTTTTCAGATGAGTGTGATATGGCTGCTGCATGTTTCCATACGATGCACCTCTTCATGTCTGTTGTTACAGCACCGTGACTGATGGGGTCACCCCTTCATGTCTGTTGTTACAGCACCGTGACTGATGGGGTCACC
>JABJVR010000455.1:0-21114 GCA_025773905.1 Chitala chitala | reverse complement strand
CAGCTGCTAGAATTATCACTAGAAGCAGAAAGTACGACCATATAAGCTCTGTACTGTCATCACTCCACTGGCTCCCTCTTAAGTACAGAACTGATTTCAAAATTCTCTTGTTAACATATAAGGCACTGAAAGGCAAGGCACCAATATATCTGTCAGGGCTGATTAACACTTATACACCAAATCATTCCCTACAATCCCAGAATGCTGGCCTTCTAATTGTTCCACACATACATACAAGTATTGGTGCTAGAGCTTTTAGTTACAGAGACTCTGGTTTATGAAGTAGTTTTCCTGGATACGTATGGGATGCCGAATACATCTCTTTAAATCTCATCTGAAGATGTACTTTTTTGATTTAGCTTTTCTATAACAGTCTCCGTAGCCCACTGTAATTAATGCTGCTGCTGTACATGCCAATATATCTGTAACATTTTGCTATGGGGCTGCTAGTGTTGTTTTATTTGCTAACCCCTCACTAAACTCTCTCCTTGTGCGTGTGTGTACCCAGTGCTCGTCTGGGCACCATCTGAGCGGGATGCCTTTATAGAGCGGCTGACTTCTAATGTATCCCTGTGGATGAAGCTTCACCTGAGGGATACCAAAGGCCAATGAGAGTAGCTTCAACACCAGAAGCAAAGAAGGATTAAATTGTGTTATTTATATCATATTATTATTAACAATCAAAGTCAACCTTGGGGCCCCAGAAGTTTTTTTTCTCCACACTGTGGAGTTTTTGGTTCCTCTCCTCCATCATTGTCTGGCTTCATTCGTTTGTATTAATTCTTATAGTTTCTTCTTCAATATCTGTAATTCCTTGTATAAAGTGCTATGAGTCACATTGTTGTGAAAGGCTCTATATAAAAATAAATTGAACTGAATTGAACTGAATGACAAACTTCAAAGTGCATATATTTGTTCATGTTTGTCATTTCATTGTCCAAACTTGTGCATTTTTGTCACTTTTAATTTTCTCAATATTTCACAGATGAAATTACATTTTCTTTTTAAAACAAATGGCTTTTTCCTGTCAGCTCTGAGACACTTTCTATAAGGACCTCTATGCATCTCTGGACACTTAATGTTCACACTTTATGTTTTACTGCTTAATGTGCACCTGAAGGGTATTTGTTTCAATTGAATCAAACACTTGAGAAACTTAATCTGGATATTGTTATGTGCAGTCACATTCTGATGAATTTTGAATACAGCTCACCTCAAGAGATGATTTTAGATTGACTCAAGTGGATATACCCCTGATTTCCATTAGGTGGCAATAAGGAACCACAAAAAGTGATTTGTTTTCCAGTTGAGTTTTTATCTGTTTCATTAGTTAATTGCTGGAAACAAAATATTATTTTTTAGGTCTTTCATTTATTTCAATCTCAATTTATTTTGACGTAGTTGTCTCAAAGTCCTTTTGCAGAAAGAAATTTGAAATAATATAGAATTAACAGCAGTCGGATGACTGAGGTTAAAGATAAAGACAAAGGCAGACAACAAGGGAGCAGAGGAACCAAAACCTCCACGGTGTACAGAGAAAAAACCTCTGGGGGCCCAAGGCTGACTGTCTGCCTAGCCTCTCCTGGGCATGCTAACATTACAGAATACATAGGTGAAAATAGAGACTATGAACATAAATAGCATTATGGAGTTCTTCTGTGCTCCAGGTGTAGCGGCAGCTCTTTGCAGGCTCAAGGCATTCCTTGTGTCCTTGTGCGAAGGCACCATCTGGAGGAGTCGCTACACCAATATAATAATATTATTACAGTAGCGACCACTGCGTGCAGTAACAGGGTCAGCTGCAATGACGGTCACATCACCCCCAAGATTGAGACATGAAGTGACAATTTTTAATAATGTAACTGTAATAGTTTGTCTATCAATGTCATTTAAATGTGTTACAGCTACGCTTAAAATAGGGCTTTTTATATTCACATGTGAAAATGTTTAATCTGCAACCATAGCATCTAAAAGTTATCTAGATCATTTTCTATGTGATATGTAATGTGTGTGAGTGACACACATTACATATCACATAAAAAATAGAGTGGCACTGTCGCTGCGCACCTCCAGGCCTGGGGTTCAATTCCCGGCTTGGGTCTGCGTGCGTGGAGTTTGCATGTTCTCCTTGTGCTTGGTGGGTTTTCTCTGGGTGCTCCGGTTTCCTCCCGCAGTCCAAAGACATGCAGGTTAGGTTGATTGGTGTGTCCAAATTACCTGTGGTGGGTTGGCACCCTGCCCTGGGTGTGCTCTGGGATGGGCTCCAGGCTTCCCTGTGACCCTCACCAGGAATGAGCAGTTAAGATGATGCATGTAATGTAATGTAATGTAATGTAATGTGTGCAGTATAGCCAACTGCTTTATATGTTCACAACCACTTGGCAGTTGCAGCATGTTAACAAATGTCATCAAATTAAATCTAAGAAAACGTGAATTATAAAAATTAAGATATTGATCACTGTTTGGTCTTTTGCAAATGTGATCTTAAGCAATGCGCACTTTGGGGAAACTGATGAATTTTATTTCATATCAATTTACAGCACAATATTGCCAAGTTATGTCCAAACTCAAGATTCTCATGTTTTTGTGAAATCACAGTCAGTGTCTGGCTTCCATTATGTAACGTCTCAGTGATAACTAAAAGACAAAAATTGTAAAGTGTAGCTTTAGCTAGAGCAAACCTCTGTTTAGGTTAGTATTAACATCCCTTCTTTATGCTAGCTACTTAATCTAACGCAGTACATCATGCAGTTACAATTGTACAATGTATCTAACAAAACAATACATTACTATAGTTACGAGTTTATCATGCAAGTCACATACCTGAGTGTTTTGATAAACATGCTACTGGAGTGTAATGTACATTATCTTCACTTATCTCGGCTATCTCAGTCCTTCACTCACAGCTTCTTCTCCAAAACAGTCGTCGATAGTGACCAATCGCAGGATGGGTGATATTCGGCTCCCTTTATATGCCCCTTCCTCCACCAAACTATGAAAAACCAAGTTGTTTCGCGAGTGGAATAAAATGCAAATTTGGAGGCATTATGCGCGAGGACACAATGTTGTGAATAGAACACAAGTGGCGCGCGCGTACAACACTCAGCACGCTCGATAAACAGCTCCACGCGCTCTCGAACGTAGGAATATAACGCCACGCGTTTGAGCGTATTTGTTTTACTGAGTGAGTGCCCAACTTTGCGTTCCCATCTCCTGCCACTTTTAATTAAGTGATTTGGCACTGTTGGCAGTAACAGCGAACAGATAATTTGCAAAATGCCAACATTTAATGATGTTGATAATGATAATAAAATCCTGGTCATACTGGGTTTAAAAACGCGCTAAATATATTTAATAAAAAGCTCGATAAGTTTGATTTATATCGCTAGGTGGCGAGAAGAAACCGATTTAACAGAAATAGACAGTTTACAGGAACCACTGTTAACATAATACTACTGTGGGGTGTTTGATAAATTACAGTGCGTAATTTGCACTGTTACTCACTATGCATGTGATAAATAAATAAATAGTATTTAAAGAAAATGTGTCGAAATATACATCAGGATGACAGACACAAACAGTACTCCTTGAAATATCAGCCATGGAAAAACAACAGTTTGGCAACCCTGAGACGTGTACATAAACCAGATACGAATCTGTTATAACACAATAAGTTTACTCTTGTAAAAGCGCTAAGTGGTTATAGCAAAGAACGGCGGTTGTAGAAGTCTAAAAACTAAGGGAACGGAGAAGCGTTTTTTTTCCTCTGTTGTTTTACAACCTTTTTATTTCTGTTTGTTCCTTTGCGACAAGAAGCTCTGAACATCACTGGTGTCGGATCTGTAACTGACATCGGAACGTTTCTTTACACATGTTCATTGTTTACTGCAGAAACAGTAATGCCAGCAAAAGTGAGACATCAAGCAGAAAATGCACCTGAAAGATAAAAGGTTTTACTTTTTTTTTTTTACTTTTTTTCATTTAAAATATTTAAGGTGTGGGGAATCATCAAGAAAATCAGGAGAAGATGGAGAAGATCAGGCGGATCATTCACTGTATCTTTCATTGGTCTTAAGCTTTTGCATAGAGTGAAGGATAAACCACAGAAAACATGTAACCGGTGTTCTCAGAAAATCGTTCTTAATCACTAAATGACTTCCCAAGGGCCTACTTTACCTTTCAGAAAAAAGTAGTTTATCTTATTTCTCAAGTAAGAAATACAGACTGTTGGAAAACATGTATAATATTCAGTTTGTGTAATGACTAATGGTTTCTTGTTGTGTAAATATACTTGAATGACTAGTGTTGAAAAAAAGAAGTCAAAAAATGTTTTAAAGTAATAAACTACACTCTTGGACTAAAAGCTGTGTGTTAATGAAGATTTATCAACAAATGAATAAACATGTAATGTATCCAATATATTAGGTGTGCTACACACTTAAGATACTCTATGTTCAATGTGTAAAATGCTGAAAGGAGTAAGCAAATTAGTAAGTGAAATATTAAAAATGCAGATTAAACATGAGAGAAAAAAATTGTAGCATGTCATTTTTTAAGGCATAGGGAAATTGTGTTGGATTGCTATTTATTTAACATTCAGCAGAGTTGTGATAGTCAATTTAACCTGCCTCTCATGCACATGCGCTTATGAGATCAGTATTTTACTGGCAATTTGTTCACATCTGCAGAAGCCTTACTAAAATCTGAACACCACATTTTAGTTTACTTGCTACAGTCCAACCATTTTGGATGCAGTATGACACAGTGATGTAAAAACAAACCGAACACCAGTTTCTGTGATTTATTGTGGGTTTTGTTTATTTAAACAGAATTACAGAACAGCCACAATGATTTATTTTCAGTCAATAAATGTTACACTGGACTGAGGTTTGACATCCTTTCCACCTTTAAAATGCTAAGAGCATTTAGCGAGTTTGATTAAATTGCCTTGTTTTACCAAACATAACCTGTCAGTTGAACCATTAAGCAGTTTGATCAATTTGTCTGTGATCAAAAGCCACCAACTGGCTCATTTATCCAATTGCTACAATGAGATGTTGGCAGGCCAGACACAAGGCTGCTGGGAGTTTGGCTGCAGCCATGTTGTCACAGAGTGCCCGGCTAACAAGTTCTGCTTCTGAAGCCCCACGTGGAGTGACCAAATGGGCCACAGAGTCAGTGTGGTGGTCTTCTGGAGAGCTCAGTGTATTTCATTCTCAGAAACAAAGAAAAACAGACTGAGGTGCTGATAGGGATATGCTGACAGGACACCACAGTATACCACACTTAGGTACACCACATATTTGTGTGTTAAATAATGCTATGGTAATGAGGAATAGTATTAGTTTATAGTATGTGAACATTTTTATAAGAATTTGTGTGTGGATAAATTTATTAATTTAATTTGTACATGATTAAGACATGAAGCACATGTTGTATAACAGGAAAAACAAATGCATTTCATCTGTGCTCTTAGCAAGACTCATGTCAATAGTTATGAATGCAAGGGGGATGCAAATAGAGATCACCAATTTAAAAATGGAGACATTGATTTTTGTGGAGCCCAATGTGAATGTTGAAAATGGCAAACAAAAACCTGCATGGGATTCTTTAAAATTCTCACAATGTTTAACAACAGGCATGTGCCACTCTAATTTAATGTGATGTAATATAATGCAAGTGTTCAGAAATACCTTGGAAGAACAATTGTGGAAGGGATGAGAGAGAAAACAGAGTGAGACAAGAGTAAAATATGTCTTCTGACAAAAACCACTATTACAGAGTAGTACTCTGTTGCAGAGGAGCATCCCTGAAAAAGAGAATAAAGAGTAATCTTTTTTGTTGCCCTTTAAGAATGCTAGGAAACCCATCACAAAGCACCACCGTTCAAGCATTGGTCTTGACAGGTCAATTTGAGTTTCATCTCAGTCTTTATTCCTTTCTTGAGCCAAAGTGTGTTTTCTCCCTATTATGTTGGTTGTCCTCTTAATTTCCTGTTTATGTCAACAAAGCTGTTGCAATTACTTTTTTCCTTTTTTTAAAGCAAATATTTTTGTTTTTATTCGAGCAGCCTTGTGTGTCCAGAACTGTTTTATTCTGTTAAAAGTTCTTCAAGGTGTTCCAGTTTTATAATAAAAAGTAAAGGTACAGTATATTTAATTACTCTTTTAGCAATGATTTCTAATATTAGAACAGTAAATGGAATAGATATTTGTGTTTTGTTTCTGATTTGAGCAGCTGTATATAATATTATATATTATATTTTGTTGTATAGAAACGTAAAATGATAATAAAGAATTATCTTATTATCTTATCTTATAGGTTCCCACAGACTTGCTTGAACATTCTTAATCTAATGTACAGTCAACTTTAATTGCAAATACAAAACAATGTTTTATATAATTACTTCTAAAACTTGCCTTCTTGCAAACTGCGAACCCTTCATCAATAACACATAAACGGTGATAGGTGGTATGTTTTGGTGCATGTGCAAGTGGTTAGGGAAAATTGGGGCTCCCACTGCCACAAGTCATTTGGACGTAGGTGGGAATGGACATGAGCTCACAATCTGAACAGCGGGGTGGTGCAAATTACATTGTGGGTGAAGTACAATGCTGAGACGCGAGGATGACTATGTTTCTTCTGATGGCAGATTTGGGGACTTCTTTTTCTGTATCTCTTTCTTCTTAACTCCTTAATCTTTCTATTTGTCCATTTTCTTGGTGTGCGCCAAGCTGTTTGACTTCACAGATACTGATCTCTTATTAATATTTTTAGTATGGCCTGGAGACATTACTCTTTTCCCCCACAGATCTGTCTCTTTTCTGCCCTTTCACACTTCTCCTACAGTGGATTTGGCCTGCTTTGTCTTTGCCACAAGTGTCACTTACTTTTATTAAAACCAAAGCAATGGCATGAGGGCAGAGAAGGCAGAAAAGATTGGACCTCAGGCCTACTGACACACAGACAGAGCCAGGTTATTGCTTTGGGCTTGCCATTTATTTCATGAGAGCAAGACACTTCATTTTCATATCTGACAGTATGCAAAGGGGAGATGGGCACTCAAGTACCCAGCCTACACAACAGCACTTCATATGTTATCAACACAAAGCTGTTGTATTAGATCTGAAACACTGAAAAGAAATCTTAAGGCAACACATTGTTGTGTATACAGAAGATAGTGGTTCAACATGTGAATCCTATGGCTATTATTGTGCTTCCTCATAATTTAATAACTTGAAAAGGTATGTATTTACCTGTATTACCTCAGAAAAAAAAAACAATTCATCCATACATCCGTAAGTGCATTTATCGAGTATCTGCTTATCCAACCAAGGTAACTGTTGATGTGTACAGCCTGCTGGAAAATGTAAGGAATAAGGCAGGCTGTACACATCAACAGTTAGAGAATTTGCCACATCACTAGGAAAAGTAAAATCCTTCTAAGCATCAATAAATTAGCTGTGTTACTGTATTTCAATAGTAGTGCGTGTAAAAAAAACTATATGCACATCTGTAGAAATAATGTTAATGCTGGCAGTGACAGACATCGAGGATGTAGCAGTCTGACATTTCTCTGCCAAGAGGACAGCTCAGATTTGTTATGTAGCCTTGCTAATCCTTGTCAGCGGGCAGGGTGACAGGTGCCAGAGAATACATGGATCGGGCTAACCTCCTTGTTAGGTATGTGATGAGGTTTCTGCAAACTAAACTTGTCCTGAAACCTTGTTTGCTACACATTGCTACAAGCAGAGGAATCTGATTTTGACTGTGCAGCACTGTGCATGCAGAACTTCCTGCTGACCAGATGTACATCAAAGCTAGAGCAGCCCAATATCACCACCGCACAGCTTCCATAGTGTTCTAATGCCATGTTTGGTGCAATATAGGAGCCTGGTGGCTCAGTGGGTATGGCGTCAGGCTGGGGCATGGAAACCTCTCATACTTGAACCCCAATCTAGCCACTAGGTGTGTCCCTGAGCAAGCAACTTCCCGCTAGCTCCCTGGGTGCTGAAGATGTCTGTTTCAGCACCCAGGAAGCTAGCGGGAACAACATTGCTCCCCCCAGGGGGATGGGCTAAATGTAGAGAACAAATTCCTGACCTGTGTAATATGAGAGTTGTTTAATATCAACCAGTGTATGAGAAACAGGTGGTCCTTTTAAATGCTGATGTAAAAATACATTCAACTCAGTAATGTGTAGATATATCATTACCTGATGATTATTGTCATATATAAATAAATTAATAAATAATACGTTACAGTCTGGGAGAGGGTTATTCCAATCAAGCTGTGAATATTTAATTACACATTTATATAATTAATTGGTTTATTTTTGTACTGCAACTTTTGGAAAAATTTGAATGGCTGTATTTTGTTAATGTTAAACTGTATGTATAGTGTATACACTGATCAGCCATAAAATTATTACCACTAACAGGTGAAGTGAATAACATTGGATACCTTGTTACAATGGCAACTGAAAGTGGGTGGGATATATTAGGCAGCAAGTGAACATTTTGCTCCTGAAGTTGATCTGTTGGAAGCAGAAAAAACAGGCAAGGATAAGAATTTGAGAAACTTTGACAAGTGCCAAATTGTGATGGCTATATGACTGGGTCAGAGCAACTCCAAAACTGCAGTTCTTGTGGGATGTTCCTAGTCTGCCGTGGTCAGGACCTACCAAAAGTGGTCCAAGGAAGACCACTTGAACCGATGAGAGGGTCATGGGCAGCCAAGGATTACTGATGCACGTAGGGATCAGGTTGCTCCTGCTGACCTGTGTCCAATGGCAAAGGTGCAAACAATGGGCATGTGAGCATTGGAACTGGACCACAGAGCAATGGAAAAAACTGGCTGGTCAGATGAATCACATTTTCTTTTACATCATGTGGATGGTTGGATGCATGTTTTTTACTTACATGGGGAAGAGATGGCACCAGGATGGACTATGGGAAGAAAGCAAGCCGGCATAGGCAGTGTGATGCTTTGGGCAATATTCTACTGGGAAACCTTGGGTCCTTCATGTGGATGTTACTTTGACATGTAGCACCTAGCTAAACATTGTTACTGACCAAGTACACCCCTTCATGGAAGCAATATTCCCTGATGGCAGTGACTTCTTTCAGCAGGATAATGTGCCCTGCAAAAAGTGGTTCAAGAATGGTTTGAGGAACACAGCAATGAGGTTTTGACTTGGCCTCCAAATTCTTCAGATCTCAATTTAATCTGTGGAATGTGCTGGAAAAACAGGTAGAATCCATGGAGCCCCCACCTCGCAACTTACAGGATTTAAAGCATCTGCTACTGACACTTGGTGCCAGACACCACAGCATACCTTCAGAGGTCTAGTGGAGTCCATGCATCAATGAGTCAGGGCTGTTTTGGTGACAAAAGAGGGACCTACTCAATATTAGGCATGTGGTCATAATGTTATGGTTGATTGGTGTATAGTGTGTGTGTGTATGTATGTATATATATATATATATATATATATACCTATAAAAACCATATCATGCATGGAAATTGAGGTGAATCAAAAGCTTAAAAGAACAGAGCATATTTGAGAGTATTTAGAGAACTGCATTGGGTTGAAACATTACTAAACAAATGTCGTTATTTACACAGAGTAATGAACTGGAGGAAAACGGTCATTCTGGAAAGGAATTTGTGGTACCCTGGGACAAGCTTTAGGAGCAGTGCTGAAGGCAGGAATTCACCATTACAAAGGTAAAGCAGGCTACAAGTTAAGGAAACACTGTCACTTTTTTGGCCAATTTCAGTAATGTACACTGTGGGATTTATAGCACAGTGATGTCAGGTGCAGTTTGCTTTCAGAAAGCCTCCTGTAGTTTTTGATAGAGTGAATTAAGGGTGTCGCTCCTGTATTTTGTGCCTTGATGTGAATGTTTGTAACAAACAACAGTCACCCTGAGTATGTTACATGTTGATATCTATTGTTGTCAGAACTGATCCATTATACACCGTATGTGCTTTGTGAAGATGTTCATCTATTCAAATTTAAGAATTTACTTGTACTGAAATGGGAAACTTTTGGTTCTTAGCTGGCAAATTTCAATTTTTTAAGAGAAATTCTGTTGTAGACACACCATATCAATAATAAGGTATTTAATGATTGTATGGCAAATAACCCATTTAGAATAATGCTTTTGTCTTCAAAAAAGCTTCATTAAAAAAGATGACACTAGCATCCATTGATTGCCAGTCTTAATTAATTACACAAGTGGGTAACACATCTAATGAAAGCAGAAGGAAAGCTAGCTTTGCATAATGAATGAAAGAAAAGAGGCAGGAAAATGTGATGTGAAGAAAGCTCTAAACAAATGTGCAAAGTGTGTGAGAGTGTGTGATCGTGTGTGAGAGTGTGTGATCGTGTGTGAGAGTGTGTGAGAGTGTGTGATCGTGTGTGAGAGTGTGTGAGAGTGTGTGATTGTGTGTGAGAGTGTGTGATCGTGTGCATATGTATTTGTGTGCATCCAAATATGTCTGTGTGTGTGTTCATACATACTGCAGAGAAAGTGAAGGTACCAGTCAAACTGAATGATTCACCTAAGCTTACATAAAGCTGATCTCTAAATATAGAAACAGTATGACTCCAGACTGCTGCACAAAAGCAATCGACCGCATTGATAGGCGAGCAGACTGTACAGCCACGCCGCACGGCTCTGCTGGAGCTGCAGCCTGCTGCATTAACATAATCCCCTGCCTACTCTGCACATCTTAAGCCAAAAAAAAAAATCATCATTTCACAAAAAATGATAGCTGTTCTTTTGATGGATTTCAGCTGTTCTACAACAATACAGCTCAACATCCTTCAGCTGACTGAAACACTGTTTATGATGTTGTAAACATTAGCACAACGAATGATGAGTAATAGCCATTGTTTTTCTGAGTTATAAAAAATAAATTACATTCATACTCTTTAAAAAAGCAATTCAGAATTACTGGGGTCTGCAGTATAGACGAATAAAGTGTGAGACAGGGTATGTGCTCAGGAAAGTGCCCAACACCACGCATAGACATCTATACTAGCTGCCAGTTAGAGGTCCTAAGTTACCTAAATCACATATTTTAAAAATTATATTTTTTTAATTATAGGAGACTTGTTAGGGTATAGCAATAGCATGCGAACTGACACACACACATCAGTGGAGCAGAACTTAACACAATAAACAGAAAATGAAAAATAATTATAATATACTAAGTGTAGGTCTTCACTGCATTTGTGGCTTGTGCACTTTGTGAAATTACGAAGATGATAAGGTGGTGAAATCTAACCCACTGGAGAGATGTCCCCTTATGTTTATAGGATCCCAACCTCTGCTCCAACATAGCATGTGACAAAACATCCTCTTGAACCCATTATCTCTGGACCTGGCTCACGCTGCTCTCCAAGAAAACCGATCCTGTCTGTTCAGCTGGAGATCAATACTGCAAATTGCTGTAATAGAATCATGTGGTAACGCAACAGCAAACGAAGGTCTATTTACTCACTTTTAAAATCCCCACTGGGACATCTTCTGTCAAGAAATCTTAGCTCTGGGCTTAAAGAAACAAAAGAAAGTGTATAAGCCAGTACATACTTAGAAATGGTAAGATTTCAGTCTTCAGAAGTAACACATGAAAAGTTAAAAAAGTTTTCATACTTTGATAAATGTGTCATGTTTGTTGTGCCGTCTCGCTGGTGTGCAAATTCGGAGTGGAAATGAAGAAAGCTGTGGGAGAATGTAGAACGAATTTAAAAAAAAATTGAACGTGATTTAATTGAAAATGTCTGCTAACAAAAACCTGATAAAACAGAATTAGATGTAGCAAGATTAGTTTTAGTATTGCTTATTATGTCATGTTGTAATAAATACAGTAAATTGCTTTACAGACAATTAACAAAAAAAGAAGAAAAACTAGCTAATTACTAATTACATTATGCTTTCTGAGACAGGTTGTTTAGGTACAGCTGGAATATTAATAAAGTTACTGATGTCTTCTACTGTGATTTTTTTTTTAATTTACATCCCTGTATGCTGAAATACACAGTAAAAACCTTTTAAGCCATTCTGAAGGTCCTAAGGAACTCCAGCTTTCATGTACCACTAAGATACCTTAACTGATGGTGGTGTAAATTACAGTTGACCTACCTTGTGTACTCAGCCTTAAGCCACATAGTTACAGGGAGGCAAGACAGGTATCTTAAAACTAACACTGAGCTATAAGGACCCACTTTATATCATGTTCAATATGGGGCAGGATGATATGGCCTAAAAATAAAATCACATTTTTCCCATCTACTACTAATTTATTATTTAAATCAATTTTTTTAAATTATTATTTATAAAAAAATGTTTTAAACATTTATGGAAAAGATTGATTGATTGATACAAATTTATGTATAAGTCATGCAAGGATACTTCTTCAAAATCACTTCAGTTTTCAGTTTAGTAGCTCATATGTGGGGTTAATTGTATTCAACATTGGGATGAACCTAGGCTTTTCTACTGTACACATGGGCACCATATCTTTGGCAATATGGAACAACTGTAATTTTTTGCCATGGTCCCTTCTTATTAAATGGTATATAACAGGGAAATGATTCTGTTACCTCCTTTTTAGCAGATGTTTGGAGGCTTTTGCTAGCTTGTGGGTCTCACAGAACCACACACTCCCCCACTGGGCTGAATGGCTGACATGCTGTTATATGTTTATTGAGCTGCTGCCTTTTGCTGCCACAGACTTTCCAACAAACTTTGGTTTGTTTCATGTTAGACATAACCAAATCATGTCCAAATGATCTGAGGAGACATTGCCAGCTTTAAAATGACTGACAAGACACTTTTGGTTTAACAATTTTTATTAAAGAGTTGTTGATGCTTGTGCTGCTACAATTGTGCTATGTCATTGTGTTTGAGTGGCGGGGTGGTATGACAGAGAACGTGTCTGGTGTGCTGTAATTACACAGGTTACATTAAATCACGATTTACATTTTTACATATCGCTCTAAAGCAAAAACTTGATATATTGATTAAATGGATTCATTGCCCAGTTCTATTTGACCCTATAGTAATCAGCTCAGTAGTCCACCCTCATCTTCCTGCCAAAAATGTTCTGTAGAACTCGTAAAAAAAAAAAAAAATTGTATAGAATATCTATAGTAAAAACAAATGGAAATCCTATAGAACTTTTGTACCCAAATTCAGTAGAAATTACTTTGTATATATAAGATGAACGTTGTATGGCAGCCTGGATATGCATTTTATTTCTTATTGTTTTTGGAGACTTTTAACTGATTTTCATCTGTCTTGCATATGAGTGAGTTGGGTCAGCAGATGGGTTTGGAGCCTTATCCTCCATATCCAATTATGCTGCCACTTGTTATTACATATGTATAAAAATGGGAAAGAAAGTGAGCTTTTTGGGGAGCTCAGCTGAGCTGACAGTGGTGAATTGAAAGAAAAAGAGCTGATAGTAGGTGAAGCGTGGATGAGGAGGGTACTTTTACCCCTCCTGCCTCCAATGATAATACATATTGGATTTAATCTTTTTAACTTTGTGTGAATTGCATTTTATCATTGTATGTGAACTTGTGTGTGTAGTTTTTTTTTTTATTAGATGCAATTATGCAGTATTCATTATAAATTAAATATTACATAATTATAAATTTGGCATGAGTCTGTGCATGAGCATGCTGAGTTATAATCGTTTAATGGACAACAGGCACAATCACACACTACAGGCTATTTGGAATTGCCAAACAATCTGCAATGCATGTCTTTCGACTAGGGGAGGAAACCATTTTATCTTGAAGAAACCCAAGGAAAAACATAAGAAGAACATGCAAACTCCATGCATGCAAGGCAAGGGCAGTGTTTGAACCCCTTGGCACATGAGACAAAGGTTCTAACTACTGAGCCACCATACTGTATGCCCCCCCACATCAGAAGAGCTCATTGAGCAAATTTTCTTCAGGCCTAAATGAAAAGTTGAATAGAAGCTGTTAAAGATACTCCCAGAATAATTCTGGTTGTCAATCATTATCCTTGTACCGCATGCCTGACAATATAAACATTACAGCACTCAAAGAAAGCTGTCCACACCTAATGCATCTAAGACTAAGCAACAATTAAAAAATTATTACCAAGGATAAGAAGAGCTCTATTGTAACTTGTGGATATTTTATATTAACATAGAAAGAAGAGAATTCTAAACAACTGATGGGATTTAATCTAAATGGAAATATTGTATAAACAAAGTAAAATTAATTAGAACATACATGTCTTCTTAGAGGGCGGCACAATGGTGTGGTGGTTAGCACTGTCACCTCGCACCTCCAGGCCTGGGGTTTGATTCCTGCCTTGGGTCTCTGTAGGTGGAGTTTGTATGTTCTCCTTGTGCTTGGTGAGTTTTCTCTGGGTTGTTCGGTTTCCTCCCATGGTCTAAAGACATGCAGGTTAGGTTGATTGGTGTCTTCAAATTGCCCGTTTTGTGTGTGTGTCCTGTGATGGGTTAATGCCCTGCCCTGTGTGTCCCCTGCTCTGCTCCCTGTACCTCCTGGGATGGGCTCCAGGCTCCCTGTGACCCTCTATTAGACAAGCAGTATGGAGGACAGATGTCTTCTCAAAATTTCTTGACAGTTCTATAGAACCAAGTCAGAATTCTGTACAACATGTACTCAAAACAGAATTCTATACAGCCCTATTACAACTTTGCAGAGTTCAGTAGAAATCCTATAGAACCATATTTGGAGGGCTATTACTCACTCCAACCTCCAGAAACCAGTTAAGTCCTATTGCATACTGCCACAGAAATAAGACTCTCATCCAATGAAATCCTGCAGAAAACAAAGAGGGAATGCTTTTAAAATTTATTGCTAGTGTAGTAGGGAAATAAACTTCTTGAGATCACCTTTCAATAAAGCTTAACCTGTGTATGTAACAAATCTAGCAAAGTGGAGTGTGTTACAGTACAGTATTAAAACCCATCACAACATTTTACTGCAAACAATGAATTCAACAAAATGTTATATAACAACATGGAAGTACAGTATCCTAGCTGTGAACAGCACCAAATTATTCACCGATTAGCTCCAAATTTTAGTGTCTTATAGAGATTTCTGTTTAATGGATTGTGTTATTTTCATACTTTATTGCACTTTAAGATCACCAAAGCATTTAAAAAAGTTGCACCAAGATACACATCACAACTGTAATTTTGAGCACCCTGGGAACATCTGTTTTGTGCTGGAATGCTTCCCACTTTTACTGCACTGAGAGTGAACAGACCCCTTTCTCTTTGATGAACAGGTTTAGTCTGCCTGGCACTTAGGTAACCTTTTATGTGAATGTTGATGAATGTGCAGTAATAGAAGATTTAATCAGATACAAACAAAAATGCAATTTAATCAGATGCAAACAAAAATGTATTCAAGGTTAGAAGTGTAATACAAATAAAATATACACACCTTTTCAGGAATTACAGACTACGAATGAATGAACTCATAAATACACTACAGGATTTCAGTGATTTTCTTTTTAGTTTTTCATTTTCACAAAAATTTTGAATTGTTACACATTATTTTTTAAGATCAGGCCTGTAACCTCTGCCAAGATAAAACTAAGAAACATCCGCAGCATGCTTTGAGCACGTTAAAATTTTATTGCAGCATGCATAATTAGATATCTTTAAATTGAGAATTTTGGCACAACCCTGTAAGCACCAAAAGACTTTTGTGACACAGCAATTTCATTACAATTATTGTTTCCTTAGAGAGGATGTGCGGAATCGTTAAATTGCCATGAATGGTTGAAAAACCGATCAAAAGGAATTTGTGTCAGAGCCATAAAACCCTCAAGCCATGTACGCTTTCATTTCCAGCATTTGTAACCTGTGTACTTGTGTTTCATCTCTTTATGATGATGTTGACATGCTTACTTTGAGATGCGAGTACTGTAGTACTGCATATTTGAGGATATTTCCTTTTTTTCTGTATGAGGTTGAGACACAATATCATGATTTCATTTTTTCATGAGATTACCCCTGGAAAAGTACACTATAAGTCAGGAAGCCTAGGCAACATACATATGGGATGCGTATGTGTGTGTGTATTTGTGTGTGAGTGTGTGTGTGTGTGAGTGTGTGTGTGTGTGTGTGTGAGCAATAATGCAAACCTCAGGCTTACGTTTTTTAAATGACATAATTAAAGCTAATATTTTTATACGAAGGGAAAATACATTGTTCTTAAGTTTACCACAAACTTAAAAAATATATATTTTGGAAACTATTCCAGCCTCGCCATTTCTGACTTGGCAGTTTACACAACTGGAGTACACCCTATGAAAATATCCAAGTCAGTTCTGAAAATATGTTGGAGTTGTTATTCAAGTCCGTCACGGAGACGTTAGAAATTTTGAATTTACAAAACAAGGAAATATTTAATTTATGCTGAAAAACGAGCATAAACAGAAACAGGGAATGCTCAAACGTTACACGAGTATTAAACAAACACACGAAGCGTGAGGTTATTTGAATGCTCTTAAGTTAACCAACAAACAAAATGTTTTGTTTTTTACATAAAATACTCTGTTCATAAAGAAAATGATGGTCGGATATATAAATTGTGTTTATGGTTGTCTAGTAAAGCAGCTGATTTTAGAGGTAAGAAAATTACATTTTTGTGACGGTTCTGCTGTAAACCTCTTGATGTAGTTTTTGGCGTGTGTTAGTAAAAACTATTTCCATAAATGTTTTTATTTTGTTCCATGTCTTGTGTGTTTATGTGCACACCACTCTATGTTCAAGCGTAAGTGTGCCTGCGCTTGTCGTTGTCGTGAGGAGCAATTTGACTATGATTAAAGCGCCTCCTATCTCTATTAAAACAGTGCTGTTAAATTGTGCGTGCGTGCGTGCGTGCGTGCGTGTGTCACCTACCACAGGCAGAATGTGTCTCCAGACAAGACGCCAGTACAAACGACAGTTTTATTATGCATGCCACTTAGGAGCTGACGGCAGAACACATTTTCTTTGTATATCCTTCAAAAAACTAATTCAAAGACTCCGCTTGTAGCACAGCTAAGACCGCACGCTTGTGAGACGCCGGACTCGGGGATGCGAAGCTTAAAACGAGCCAGAAGGAATTTTTCCTTTTAATTTTCTCGTTTACAAGTGGAAGGCATCTGAATGTGAACGATCGGCTTCAGAAGCACAGGCGTTTAAGGCATGGCTGAGTGGTGGACACGCGTAGGAAATCAGATGTGCTTCTGAATTGATGCTTGCTTTGTTGAGACGCTTGTCGGTGGAGCATGCAGCAAGTCCGAGGAGGTGTCAGTTTGTCAAAAGAACCACCGCTGAAAATATGAACTGAAGAGCTAAAAGAAGTAGCAAAAAGGATTTTCTCTTAAAAGGATTTGGTTGTACAATTATTTATATATTTATTGAGAATTATTTGGATTAAGAGGACTGGTTTCTTCAAGCGGTGTTTTTTTTTTCCTCCGTGAATTGTTGAGTACACCAATATATGAATATTGTCAACATGTATCAAATAATTAAGAAATGGAAACGGCTGGAGATAAACACAATACGAATATCACATTTTTGCACGGGACCAGTCGAGGAGATGTAACGAACATTTTTGTTTGCCGATATCTGCACCCTTCTGGAATAACATTTTTGAATATTTTAAAATAGTCAAAAATAAAGTAGTGCAAAATGCAGACTTTTGTATAAAATAAGTTTCAATTAACACAAAACAGTATAGCATGACTTTACGGTACAGAGAAGAAAAACATGAATCAAATTACTTCTATAAACAAGGCCTATTCTTATGTCATACTATATATATTTATACGGTTTATAAATTAGAAACTTGAATATCAGATGGAATTGAGGTTATGAAATTAAATAACATATATTTCAATAGCGCACTTTCGACAACGTGGACGCATTATTGATTTAACAAATTCCACTGGATATCCAAAGTACATATACTAAAAGAGGAAAATATAATAAAATGCAGAATCTCCTGAGACATTCAGATGGGAACATTGGACATGGACCGAGTTGCCAAGGCTACAGAGCATCAGATTCGCGAGGGTGAAATAAAACGTTTAAATGCTGCATTTTTAGCGAAAATGGAACAACTTTTACCCAAACACGATTGTTCTTAGTTTTATTTAGCCTTTCCCGTCAAGACGCAAATGGATGCATTGACTCATTCTTGACTGGAGAACGACTCCGATGTCTTTTTCAGTGGAAAAAAATCGAGTTAGTCCAGTGCTGAATTTATATTGCATCTCTTGGCACACCTTCTGATACCTGACGTGGTAAGTAAATGTTTCGATTTAAGTTTTTAGTTATTGTGAAAAGTTGTTTTGGTCTTTTCGGTGGCAGTTAAAAGTTGACCATGCGCAGCCTGCGTTTTTTAACTTCACATACAGACTTGAGGTCTGCGCCCGGCTTTGTGGCGTGGAGGTAGGCTAGTTCAATTATGGCCGAGGGCAAAGTACATTTTTACAAATTTTGACGTACACTTGTCAGTCGTGTAATACTGTACTAATTGTGTAATAACTAAAGACTCCCACACCATTGAAAGCATCCTGCATATCATTTCCCCCCACCTTGGTTGTTAACAGAAGCAATGTAAACATCAAAGAGCCCTGACTGAGCAAAATATTATATTTTATTCTATAAAGAAACACTACAATTAAGTATTAAGATTTTCTAGTGTAAAGTGACACACATGAATTTGAGTAGGCTAATTGGTAGACTATATTGGAAACATCATTATTCTCACTATAACGTGAGTAGTGCGGAAATTGACAGGATTTTTCCAAATTTTAAGACGAGTTGAATGTGCATAGAACGAGGTTCATAGCCGCACGCAGGCGCATTATATCACACCTTTAGGTAAACGTCTCCGCGGTATCTGTTACGTCGGCAAAAATCCATGACAGTATTCGTTCAAATAGTTGTTAAAACACATTTGCTTAAATACAGTATGTAACACTGACATCTATCTTAAAGTCACATCAGTCCATTTCGTCATTTTCATGATGTGTGCTGGATGCGTACCAGTTTAAAGACATTCATACAGCTTATGTGCAAGTACAATTATATATATATATATATAATTTTTTTTTCAATATTGACAACGATCTATGTATTCCGATACGTGCAGTTAAAGACCAGTTCAACAGTATCAGACAGTAGAAATACCTTTTGTAGTGGACATTATGTAAAGAGTGAATCAGTTCTTTCCACAAGGTGACAGGATTTTGAAGGTGTTAATCATTTTAATGCTGTGCTATCGTTTGTAATAAAAAAGTGAATCCTTATTGGTTTTTGCACAAGTATAGACTACATTTACGAAATATATGCAACGTTGGCCAGAGATACCTTTATCTAGAGCTTAATCACCTCACTTACGCCATTTTTTATTATAAAAAAGGTATCTCACCAAAATCAGATCCTAATGAGGCATCCTTAGTGTAAAAGCTCAGGGCCCACCGTCACTGACTTGTGTGTGGTATATTATTAGTCTGTATGATTATATTACACTATTCAGATATATTACACTATTCGGTTATGACCCATTATTTTTACATGCTTTATCATAATCCACATAATCAGTTGGCATAACAGCTAACTGTATACATATGGTGCATTCATAAGAATATCTTTGTAAGGATCTGTTGATTAATGTTTTACCAAATCAATTAAGATGAAATTAATTTTATCTCTTAATTTTGTTGTTATAATGAATGCACTCACACATGCTAAAGAATCCTCCTGATTTATTCTGTCTCGAGTTGCAAGTGTAATGTATGTGATTTTACGTCAAAGAGAAACCATATTAACAGTTGCTTGTCTTTTTTTTAAAAACCTTCAAATATGAGACCTCTGGAATAAATAGCCCAAGAGATTAAATATTGTGCTCTGGTTCCTTTCATATATATGTGCGCGCGCGCGTGCGTGCGTGCGTGCGTGTGTGTGTGTGTGTGGGGAAAATGGAAATGTCCAGTGTTGTATTACATCTGCTGTATTTGTACAGATACAACTTTCAGAGACACAGTAGATGAACATTTGTTTCTTACACACCTCAAGAACAATGACTTTTGCATCTGGTACTTTGTGTGTACATATGTATTGAATTTAAGTTGTAATTACATCTGATGCATTGCAGTTTTACTTTCCACTCTTGTGGTATTTTTACACACCATGGTATCCCAGTAATTGGAAGTTTCACTGGTGTTGCCATTTTTTCCCTGAAGTTAATGAACATGCTGCCATAAAATGCGCCTTCAGTTAATTAGCATAGGCTCACTTAACATTGGTAAAAATGTATTGTTTCCTCTTAAAAAATATTGATATCTAAATATGCTACTCACTAAGAACAGAACATTGTTATGAAAACTGATTCATTGTGACATCACCCATATGAGCTCTGTAAATCGCTCATCAATGTGTTTGTTGAAACCTCTGTTGTTCTGCAGCCCTTCTGCCCATGCCTGCAGCTGTTCAGCCATCATTATTTTGGTGTTGATACTGCCTTCACAAATCCCAGATATTGTTTCCACCACTGCTGCTTTGTGAGAGAGGGGCACATAGTGTTACAGAATCCAAGTGAATTCATTTAAACAATTAACTGAAAAAAAAAACATTTTTGGGAGGGATGCTTCCACATAGGGTAGCAAAAATGTATATAAAGCATTTCTTCTTATTTCAATCTGAATAGGCTGATGGGAGTTAGGTTCCAATAGTATTGTTTTATAAACTAGCTATAGACGTCCTGCTTCTCTCTTTCATTATGTTGTCAAAGAAAATGCACAGAGTCCCTGGTAACTCTCTTTTTCACCAAAATGAAAGAACTGAACATGAAATAATTCAGTTTTTTTTGTTTTTTCTCCAAATTTTAAAAACTTATTTATTCCTCTTACTTATTAAGATGCTGAGATCAATGTTTTCATATCTGAGGTTCATGGCCTTTCCTTTGAATTGTTATCTGACTGAGATGTGTTGTAGTGTGCATGCTGTCTCTCTCTCTCTCTCTCTCTCACACACACACACACACACACACACACACACACACACACACACACACACACACAC
>JABJVR010000454.1:0-21124 GCA_025773905.1 Chitala chitala | reverse complement strand
CTACCACAGAGTCATAAAAAGTTCTTAAAAGAGGGCTGCTCACTCCAAAGGACCTCAGTCTCCTCAGAAGGTGGAGGTGACTTTGGCCCTTCATGCCGCATGATGGTGGTGTTTTAAAGCACAACTTGACTGGCTTCTCCAGCCTTTATCTGTGAGGCTCTTGTTTGCACAGACCGTTTCCCGACACTGCCATTTGATTGCACAACTTCGGCTGTATCTGTGGCGTTCTGGGACCTTGGTGTGTTTGTGTTGGTGTGAAAAGCGGAATTGGAGGAAAGTAGACACTGTGTGATAAGGTGATGAGGGAACTCTGGGTAAGACCTCATCACGTGCCTTTTCACTGAGAATGACAGGAAACGGCTGGATGTGAAAGTCTTGTCTTTTCTTGTCTTTGAGCTGCCTCCACTGCCTCTGTAACTCGTACAGCTGTGTGAGGAGGCTTGACAGACAGTGGGCTCTTGCTGATTTGCTCGGTCATTTATGGCCTGTGTGTGAACCATAGAAATCTCACCATCTTTGAATGTTTATGATGACAACGCAGGACTCTTCTAGATCAATGCATTGCAGAAAGCTGAAAGTCAAGTGTTGTTGAGGCGTTCATGGTCACGGGTTGTCTGAAAATTTTTGCTTT
This sequence comes from Chitala chitala, assembly GCA_025773905.1. NCBI lineage: Eukaryota > Metazoa > Chordata > Actinopteri > Osteoglossiformes > Notopteridae > Chitala > Chitala chitala. Next base: position 20,493 of record JABJVR010000454.1, on the reverse strand, counting down.
TATTTTCACTAACTGCCAACTGAAAATGTGCGTTTTTGTTTTATGTGTTTAAAGTCATTGCTCTGAGAAGTGGTCTCTAACCTGCTACAGGCTCACAAAGGGGGATTAAAAACCCCAAAAGCTTAAACTACCAGTGACATCAAATCAATGTCACGAGCAGAGGCTTGAGTTATAACTTGTAAAAGCTAATTGGACCCCCCCCTCCCCCAAATAAAACAGGCAGTAGCACGTTGAAAAATTCAAATTTAAAAAATATTTTTTTTATCCGATGTCGAGTAAAAGGCTTCTTACATGGGCCCACGGTTATCCACACTGCCGGCTGCACGTGCTCTGGCAGCTTAAAGTGTCTCTGTGTTTTTTAAGCTTGTGGTGAGGGGAATGGTGAGTGGAGAAGGTTAAATGGGGACCTACAGCTGCTTGTCCCCTTCGGCACCTGTTTTTCATGCACACAGTAAACAGTCTGATACACTATGCAAAAAAAAAAAAAAAATGCTCGCTGTGTAACATTCAGGCCACTAGTGAACACAGAGCACAGTGCAAATTAAAGTGCTAAAAAAGCAGAATGCAAGTACGTCAATGGACAGTTAATAGAGGTTCAGTTAACAATAAACAAACAATGTGAACTTGTGTTGCAAAAAGCAGGTAAGAGGACAATATCTGAGCAGCCTTATGTGCCAGGTTGTAATGCTATAGAGTGAGGTTGTTGTGCAAAATCAGTGCCTTCGGACGCGCGCGGGCCCGCCTTCGGACGCACCTTGCTGATGTCTGTGTTCCCCTCCTACTCTCTTATCTGATGAAAAGATGTCATGCAAACAGCTTTTAATCCTAAAAGCCAAATGCACGTTAATTTGAACGTTGGCCGGATTGAGATCGTTTTCTGAATCCACTCCAATTACACATAGAGGATGATGATCTTTTGACGGTAAAACGTGTCCATTAAAATACTTCCATAACTGCAGTTAAACACGGAAGCATTTAATCTGCATAGCTCATCCCTACACTCTAATTTAGATCTTCTAATTTTTGTCTCATTTCAACAAGGATCATGCTTTTGTAATGACTTTTTCCAGTCTGTTTCTTGAGTTACTTTTTGTCTAATTTAGTTTGAGATTTGACACCCTTCCACTACCCCCCCCCCCCCTTTTTTTTAAGAGGTGTTCTACTGTCAGACGTGTTTGATGTTAACGAGCCTGAACACGGTGTTCCTCACATTCTTGCATGACGAAAGCTCAGCTGCTCTCCCATGCCATATGTATATGTTCCCTGTTTATGACATCAGCACTAACTCTGTGCTCAAAATGCATTGGCCTTGTTAAATGTCCTGTGGCAAAAAAGTTTATTGCCCCTTTTTCAACCTTACGTTAGCTTCTCATAACTTTAAAGAATGACTAATACGGAGCCTAGGAGGTCTCTCACAACAGTTATATTGTTGTAATGTTTCATGTATACAGTGCCATTGAGGAGCCAGTGAAGTTATTCTTCCTACCACCCCTACAGTAATTCTACCAGTGTACTGTGCTGTCCCATTATTTTTTCCCCCCTTCTGAAAAGTCTTGTGGTGCAACCCCTGCTCTCTTCTTTTTTCTCTTTTGCCAGCACTTTGATCTGTCTGCATGGTTGCCTAGAAACCAGGTGGCAGTTTTGCAGGCCTGTTTGAGGGTGTGTGGGTGGGGTGTGGGGGTGAATTGAAGTGTTTTTCTGCAGAGTACACACACACACGCACGCACCTCTCCATTTCAGTGAGAGTAATGATCTTCACTCTCTCTTGTCCCCTGTAGACTTAATGACACTGGAGCCTTAGGCTTTTGTTAGGCACGCACGAAACCAACAGTGTACATTTGCTAGCAAAGTCTGTTTTTTCACCCTATGATGAGTGTGAGGAATTTTTTTTAACCTTTATCATGTAATTTTTACTGTATACAATGCTGATTTCATTGATAGAAGAACAATCCTGTGTTAAACTAGACCCTTTTCTTGTCTTCTGAAAATTGCAGTGAATAACCAAGCCAACAATAGAGAAAGTATACTTCTGAATGCTGCACGTTTGTCATGTATCTGTGTTTTTGTAGTGAAGTATTGTGCAGCCTTTACACTGTATTTTCATGGTTGCTTTACAGTGAATGTTTGTGTGGACAAATATATTTAGTAGCTCAACTGTACAGTTGCACATAGCTGTGAATGTGGTGTTCTTTATGATCGCAGTGGTGGAAGTGTCAGAGCAGGTGCCAGACGGGGGCTGTTAGAAGATGCATGTCTTTATGGATATGTGACCACGTGTGCTCCCCCTCATGTTTAACCACCACTCTGCAATTCCGTAGCGTGCCGTAATGGGGTTTCCTTTCCTGTTGTAAATGCAGAGAGGCAAGTTTTTTTTTTTTTGTGAACAGCGACCGGATGGTGAGTAATGCACAGAAGGCCTTTTAGACTCTCCTTACAGCTTTTAATTCATCTCAAAGTGGAGCTGCAGCACCCGGGAAGCTGAGCCAGAGTCCCGGCCCGTACGTCACGTTGGTCCACACTGTTAATCAAACCGTCACCTTTGCAGCTTTCAGAGAGCTCCTTGCAGAGGCTGCTGTTCTCAAGATGGCCTTGGTGGAGCCTGTGCTGTCATGGCTGACTGTCTGCTAAAGCATTTTCATTCTGTCTCCTCCACTGTGCTTCCTTGCAGGATGTATCGGAGGGTGAGAAGAGGGACCCCAATGAGCTAGTTGGTAAGAACACTGCCCACTTCATAAACTTTGTCTTTAGATGTCTATTATTTTTTAGTTTTTGCTGCAGTGTATTCCTATATTTAGATGAGACGTGTGTGTGTGTGTGTGTGTTTCAACACAGGTTCTTGTTGCTGTTTTCCTCCATACTCCTCAGTGATGTGCTGTGCCTTGTCCTACTTGCAGCCACGTAGCCATTGGCTGCATCCAAAACCATTCACTATATAGTGCGTTCGCCATTTTGCAGTGGTGTCCAAATGTTGAGTAACTATACAGTGCGCTCAAAGTATCCCACAACGCATCATAAAAAGTAGTGTACAACCAATGGTCACTAACCCAGCACTATATACCATAATGCATTTCTTTGAAAAAGTAATCCATAATGCATTGCGCTGAAAAAAGAAAAAATCTGAAAAATGGTGAGAGGCAGGAGGAATTCTACAAGGTGTTTATATTGAGAAAAGTTATTTGAATGGAGCACTGCTTTTGTAAACGGGCTCAGGATTTTCATGCCACAACTCAAAGCTATTCAATATAAGCTGTGGATATAAATCGGCTCAAAATTGCACATATTTATTGGTAAAATAAAGTGTTAATATTATTACACAATAAGTAGGTAGGTGCCTACTTTCGTTTGTTTTCCACCGCTATTCGTTACGTTTTAGTTATGAGACAACGAAGATGTAATCAGTGGTGCAGAAAAAATTTCCAAGTAGTATGGTGTGTCCGAATACTACTTTGTTAGGTGAGCATGCTATAAAATGCACTCTTTCTAATACCCTGTATAGTTATAGCCTGGCTATCCTGAAGCGCTTGATGCTGCATGTAGAACTATTCGCTGAGAGTAATGTTCCAAATTAATCTAACTCATACTGTTAACTGTGGGGGTAGACTGAAAAGTTAAAAATGATTGGGGGGAGGGGGCACATAACAGAGGACTAGGTGATGAGAAGTTCTCCTGCAGGTGGTGATGGGTACACACTTGCTAATGGGTGCAGCTGTAGCCTGCCAGAAATGTCTACTCACTCCCATAATGCTGCTGGTGGAGCCCCTTTGACATCTAAGCTCACCCCCCACCCCACCCACAGTGTAGCCCCTTTAATGCCTAACCTGGTGTGGTCCCTGCTGTTTCAGCATTTATGAAAAGTATGTAACAGAAGTTGATCTCTTTACTCTTTTTGACTGTTTTATGAAAGGGTGTGTTCTGTCTTGGAGCTGAGCGATTGCCCCAGGAGCTGTGCCTTTGCCCTGCTGTAAATTTCGGCCTCCTCCTGTGTCAGGATGACCATTGAGCGGCCTCCTAATGGCTGTGACAGCCCACAGCTGGAGTGCTAGATGGGTGTTGTGTTTGCTTATGCTCGGGTGCAGACAGGGATGATATAGAAGCCCAGGCAGCTGTGTGCAGCTGTGCCCTGGTCACCTGTAACCTGGTCATCTGCATCTCTGAGCTGTGAACTTAACATGTGAAAATTCTTTTAATGCACAGGTATTGTTCAGGCCAAATTTAATGTGCCAAAAAAAAAAAAAAACTTGCCAAAATCAGCATTGTGTGCGCAAGTTTTTTTTTTTTTTTTAACACTTCACAAATGCATATACTCCTTTTTCTGTCACAGTTCAACTGATTAACACCTTGTTTAATTGCACTGAAGACTAGAATACAAAGGTAGTTGGTTTTCTTAACTCAAATGTAGAATTAATAAAAAATTTTTTTATCAAATTATTAGTTGGCATGAGGAATGGAATGTGTAGCCTTTGATTAAGAGACTGAGAAGTGTTCAGTTGTAGCTGCCTCGATGAAGGGCTTTTCACAGATGTAAGAGTACACTCACCAACTCATCTCTCCCACCTGCCTGAATTCTCTCTTGTTGCTGTGGTGATGGCAGCCAAGAAGTCACTGTCTGGATGCTCTGCAGACAAAAATAGTGCTGTTGCTGTCTGATTGGAACAGCGGTCTGAAACAAACCCCAGTTACCATGGTAACACGTCGAGGTAGATTGGGAACACAACTGCTGTAGAAATGGCATTTAGTTTGGAAGTGCCTCGGATCATGTGGGTTTTGGGGACGGTTTGACTTTTCTTTTCACCACACTGTCAGCGGATGTGAGAGTGCGACATTTGTGTGAGGGTTTTTCAGTTTGAAGACATTTCAGAGCACTCTTACATTTTGTCAAACACCTGTGTAGGTTGCTTAATTTGACAAGGATTAAGGTATGAATGTTTGAACATGTCCGTGTGCGGCGTCACCGTGGCCACATTGAAAGTGTGTGTCCATGTGGCATGGAATGTATGGGGGTGTAATCTGAGAGAACGAGGTGCAGGATGCTGAGCTGATACAGCATCACCACGGAAGGGCGCTGTGATCGGCACATCGCACACCAAAGTGAGTCACCGAGGCACAACCGGACACAGCACCCATCCACACTCCTAAGCAACAGGGCATGCTGGGTAACGCGCTGTGTCATAACACAGAGCGATAGGCTGCAGAGGCGTGCGGCTGTGCGCGTGCCCGTGCTGTGGGCAGTGCCAATGGGTTTGGCGGGTGAATCATGACTGCTCATGTTCTCAGGGGGGCAGTGCAGCTGGACCGGGTGTGGCTCGTTTTGCTCTGAGCTGCGCTTGTTTCCCAGCTGGGTTTTGGTCTGAGTAAGGGGGGGGGGACTGTTTGGTCACTTTATTTGCGGGTGAGACACCTGTTTATACCCCCACACGTTAATGTTAACTGTTCCCGCCGCCTTCACCTGGTCCTGGTGGTCTGTGAATACATCACTGGGGTTTTCACACACGTGATAAAGGAAATGGTTTGTGTGGCCCTTCACAGTTAGCCAATCGTGTCTGTTGGACAGCTGGACCAGAGGCAGAGGTACTGCAACAGCACAGCCAGTTGCGTTGAGGGCAGTCAGTGGCATAATGCGTATCACAACAACAAATCTGCAGAAATCCCCTTGAAGCATTTTGCCTGCAGCCTCCAGAGTCTAGAATCGCCCCTGACCAGAGGAATGGCATTTTGTTTTAATTGCATGCTCACGGAGGCACAAAGAAACATCGGAATCTTCCCCTAAATGTCTTTGGAGGGGCTCTTGAACATGCGCTTTGTTTTCGGCGCACAAAGGCGTCGCTGATCCGAGGCTCTTTTAAGCATGCTTTTCATTGGTGCTGGAGTGTGATTGGTGCTAGAGATCGGTCTGTTAGCCTCTGTATGTGTTGTTACTGTGACACTGGAAATCGGCATGGAAACTGGAACAGAGCCATCTGTGCTGGTCTTGCCCCAGGCAGGATTTAAGCGAGGGCTGTTTCTTAAACAGAATGCTGAGGGCTATTTTACATACATGTGAACGTGATCTGTAGTTCGTTGTTCCACAGCTGAGTTAGCTTGAAACACACAGCACAAATCTCAGCCTATGATTGTTGGAGGAGCAGAACACCCCCCTCCTCCCATGGAGTTTCTGACCGGCACTAACATCCTATTGTCCTTTCCTTCTTACAGTCTTCAATGTTTTGTCTTGCTAGTTAAATTTTCCACTCACCCAATACTCCAGTTCAAACTGTGATACAGAATGACATTACAGAACAGCAGCATTAGTTGTGAAACAGTAAAAGGTTTAAAGAAAGTCCGAGGAGGAGTGCCCTTCTCCTTGTGCGTTTCTGACGTGGCATTGCAGTTGTATGCGTCAGCCATCGATTGCTTTATGCATTTATGAATGGTTGGGCAAGGACCAAATGTTCTTCACACAAGATGCATGAAAGGTGGTTCTATAATGTAACGGCATTTAATGATACTGTGGTTAAGTGGGCAGAGCTCAGCATTACTGTCAGTGAAAGAATATGTTATATAAAAAGTCTTTAAAGGAAAATTGTTTTATTGTGTTCAGTGCAAATGGTTGGAGTAGGTTGCATACATATAGTACTAATATGATGGTTGATGTTAAGAAGAGGCAGTTAGCTAGGAAACCTGTATGTTGTGTACTGTTCACCTACATCCAAATGTTCAGTTTTTTTTTGTGCTTGAGGTGCAGATTCCCTCTGAGAATACGCCCTTGCATTTGTTCTGCCTTTTGGACGTGCCCGATCAGGTCTGTGGAAAGACGAGTGCTTCTTCGCCCGAGGGCTGACATTATTTGGGCTCATGTGGGCATGTCTGTGGGCGCTGCGCTCCGCGGTCTGCTCTGCCAGTCAGAGGAGGAGTCAAGGTCTGCTCCTCCCAGTGTGCTGTACCTCCTGTGTGACTGAGCTGAGCGTCAGGTGTGTGGAGGAGGTCTGATGGTGAGACAGACAGGGCCTGGTGGTCAAAGGGCAGTTGTGTGGACCGGTTTAGTCCAGAGCAGTTTGCTTTTGAAAGGATTTGCTATGTAGGGATATGTTGTCACTGCCTGAATTAACACACGTTGTGCTTTTTCTTTGATTGTAGTCCACTTAGATCCTGAAGTTTTTTTTTATTTAGAGCTGCTGAATAGGTGTGATCAACACATCTTGACCTTTTTCAGATGTCAAATGTAATGAGGTTTTTTTGCCCTGTAAGATTGCTTGACTATGGTTTCCAACACATGATGTATCATGATTGGTGACATCAAGTATTTAGTTATAGGTGATAATCTATAGAAACATTGAAATGTATAGAAACATACTTCAGTAATTAGCCACACCCGCCCACTTAAAAGACTATTTTGATAAAAAAAAAAAAAACCAGCATCCAGGATATGAGTAAAGAACAACTCAGAAGATTTTGGCCTTGGGTCAGGAACATTGTGGAAGAGTTCCATTAGTGCTCCTCCCAAAGACAAGTCCTGACGCTCACACACCAGGGCAGCATGGAGGACACTATTCCATATCACAGCTTGGACCTTTTTCCCCAATTTCATTTTTTACAGTAAACACTCCCTCCAATTAAAAAATAATACTGCTTTTTCTGTGATCAACTTTTCCCTGTTGTTGACATACCCCTGCTATGAACTGAAACCCTTAACATCATTGGTTGAATTATTAGGAAAGTCTTAGACTTGCAGGAAACTCGTAAAAATTTTAAGTGCCCATACTTGCAAAACCAGGGTCCCTGTATTCAGTAGTTAAAATGTATGTCTCTGGGTGTTCAGAGTTGATGCTTATGTGATGTTCTCTCAATTTCACACAGCTCAGTTTTCAGAGAAGGTGAGGAACATGTCACCTGATGAGATCCGGATCCCTCCGGAGCCGTCGGGGCGCTGCTCGACCCATCTGCAGGTGAGGAACCTTCTGTTGTCAACATGCTGGACTTATCTCCATTGGTAACACAGTAAAGTCATCTGGCACCAACATCAAAATTGACTTTTTTTTTAATTTTTTTTTTTACTTTTTATGTTGGTACTTCCTGTTGACTCATTCCAATTGTTCGTTTGTTTTGCCAGTGATATGAATCAGTCATTAAACGACTGTCAGTTGTTGGTGCCATATAATTTATTCTTGCTTCCAGTGTGCTGTAAACTTCTGCACATGCTCCGTTGACTGTAAACCAGGGTGTGTAAGAGATACATGATGGTATTTTGGCTTTAGCGTGAAGTTCTCTGTACTTAAAGGTGCGACTTTAAAGTTTTGGCTCTGAGCACTGATTCAGTTGTATCCTAGGGTTTGGGAGGTGATTGGTCTGATAAACACTGGTTACTAGGAGGCAGAAGTGTTTCTCCAGCACTGTGGTAGGCGAGCCGTTAGTCAGAACCCTCCTTTGTTCCCTGGGTAATGGCATCCCTTTGGGAAGAGTCTGGACAGGCTGCTGATGGGGGAACACTGACAGCAGCTCCACGGAGCCCAAGATGACGTGACATACGGAAAGCTCAACAGTGTGCAGCGGCCCTCACAGCGTCGTCTCCAGCTACACCCTGCCGGGTGGAGCAGGGGGAACCAGAGGCCTCCGCCTGTTAGCCGAGGGATTTGCTGAAACATCACTGTGCTGCAGGGGTGCAACTCAAAAACGAATCTGCTCCACATGAAAAGGGCTCTTTTCCAGTCAGTCTCTGATACAAAACCATGTGATATTTGTGCCACCCCGTCCAATAAGACTGCAGTTGCCATAAGTGTGTAAAATGCTAATCATTCATCCAGATATTCCTCTTGTGTTCAGATCCTTTGAGTTGAGTTTACTGTTTGGTGTCTTAATACAGATTTGGTAGCTGCAAAAGGATCTGCTTAAAATATTTGTCACACCACCTTCAGAAGTTAAACTCAGAGCTACAACTTCACCTCAGTTGCCCCTACATTTGACAGACTAAACTCTATGTGAGGTTGTGTAAATGTGAATGTGTTGGAGAAGCTCCAGTGTGATAAGTTACTCAGGCGTAACAGCAGGGCCCTGAGAACCTCCAGCTCAGCACTTGCAGATAACAGTACAGTGCAGTTATGACCACTTTGTGGATTGTGAGGCCAACGCCTACTCTTTGCCTCTGAGTGCTTTTCAGGTACACAACAGCAGGCACAGCAGGGTGTGGTGGCTGAGGGGGGAGACACCCTCGCGCGCCTCCGGCCTGCTCCTGACTAATATCCTGCCCTAAAGCACAGCACGTTTAGCAGGAAGGGCTGGGTTGTTTCCAATGACACGTTTGTTTTGTTGTCAAGGGGCAGACAGGACAGCAGTATGGCACACTGGACAGATTTCCTGTTGTTTCTCCCTGCCGTTTCTCTGCCAAGTTTGCGCAAACGCCGTGTTTAGCGGCCGTGCTCCCGTTTAGCTGACCTTTACGATTCAGGATGACGCGGAACAAGCAGATGGGCGGCCGCTGCTGGCTGAGTTCCTGCGTCTCCCTTGAGCCTCGCTGATAAATACTGAGCTCAGGTATCAGAAGGTGCAGCTCAAACAGTGAACACATTCACCTCCCCCTCACCTCCAGCCCCCTTCGCCACTGTCCAAAGCGCCCAGGGAGGTTTACTGCAAAATGCCTACGCTGCAAGCTCTCCTCCTCCTGTGCTTCTCTGCACCTTGTGGGGACATGCCTGCTTGTTGAGTCCTGGACTCTGAATGCGGACAGTGTGTTTTTGTGCAGTCTGTCAGGCTTTTTGGTTTTATTTAAAGCCCCCACCCACCCCCAACTGCCCGAGTGTTTGATCTGAACAAGGTTGTGCATGTGGAGGGGTGCATGTGGCATTGGGCTTTGAGCCGTTGATCCCCAACAAAACCGGGAATTTTTTGTACATCTTTAATATTGTTTCTGTCTCACAGGAGAAAATCCAGAAGCTGTATGAGCGAAAGCTGCACGGTGACTTTGACACAAACCGCCACATCCAGAACAAGAAGGAATTCCGCAACCCGAGGTACACAACTTCGCCCCTTACATGTGACAAATGCAGCAGGTTTTATTTTCTCCGCAAATTGTAATATTTTTTTATTATTATTTTTTTTTTATTTATTTATTTTTTTTTTACTTTTCCGGGTTAATTTTTTCTTTTTACCAATTTAAAATGTAAAAGTATGCATAAACCTCTACAGTAACACAAACAGTAGTGACATGACCCTTTGTATTCTTTTTACTGAAACAACAGCAGCAAAAACCTTCATGTAACTGAGTTCAATGTAAAAACAAATGTATCAAAAGTTAAAGGTATTAAAAATGTTTAACTGAGTGACCGTCGCTTTTTAAGTTATACATCTAAATTCAGCATTGTAACAGGCCTTGTATTCTAATGTCATTAATCAATGCAGTTTGTTATAGCTAGGAACAGGTTTCTGCTTTGCTGAAACAAGAACATACCTGGTTTCTAGGCAGAGCAGTTACTCTAAATATGTTCAGTACACTCAGAAGCATTCTAATAATCCCCAAATCTCAAAATTCTGCACAATTTGCTTTATCTGAAATCTATTTTTATTCCATCTCTGTTCACGTTGCAAGAATTACAGGATCCTGCAGATATGGGCAACAATATCCTGAAATTTTAATGAAAGTTAGTCCTTTTTAGATGTTTTATTAGTGATGGTTTGACTATTATAGTTTTATGATAGTATTAATTTTACATTCTTTTTTCAGCATTTATGAGAAACTCATTCAGTTCTGTGGAATTGATGAACTTGGAACCAACTACCCAAAGGTACGTTATTTATGTTTCTATAACTATTATCTATTATTTAGGCACTTCAGTGGGTGGCTCAGTAGGTAGAACATCTGGCTGGGATGTGGAAATCTCCTGGCCCAAATCACAGCCCAGGCAGCAGGTGTGTCCTTGTGCAAGACACTCAAAAGTGCCACCTCCCCGGGTGCCGTGTGCCTGCCCATTGCTCCCCCCGGGGCGATGGGTTAAATGTGGACAACAAATTCCTTGTATGTGACAAAAATACTTAGCCATAAACCTGATTTCTTACCCCTTGGAAGGCCATCCCAATACCATATCCACAGAACAGCAGACTTCAATAGAAACAGACAGAAATCATAAGTATGTTTATTTTGCAGCAAGTTTTGTTCGCTGTGTATTTATCCATTATGTGATTAAGCACATCTCAAAGTGTTGAAAAGCGGTGAGAAAAGTACCGTAAAGCTCAGCAGAAAGGGCTGAAAGATAACTTTGAGTTAACCAGGAAAAACATTTTGACATAATTTTGGTGGCAAAAGGTAGTGAGGATCATACACCATAGCCCAGTGAGCACACTGTCTACTGTTAAAGCAACAGGTTGGTTTGAAATATTTTATTTTTATATAGTGCCTGTCAAAACAGATTTGTTGCCGCTTCACAGGAATGTGTGGACAAAACAGTACATGGATAAGTTTAAAGCCAGATGACACAGAGGGGTTGAACCAAAAGCGCTGGTGTGGAGAAAAAACCCTCTGGGAGTCCAATGCTGTGTTCACATCTAAAACAAGTCACAGGGCTGACGTGTGCTGAAAAGGGCCGGCCCAGCTGGAGTCGTGCCTACAGTTAGCAAGTACAGCTTGGGAAAAGGTGTAAATAAAAAGCCATAGAAACAGAGTGATGTTATTGCTTACGATAGCTTGTGAAAATGGAGCTTGAGGTGTTACTTGCATGTAATGAAACAGGTCTGCGTTGTGTAGTTGTATGTCTACTAAATTTGCAGGTATGTCTCAAAACAAGTTTGTTTCTGAGGTTCTGCGGGTATGTTTTTCAGCTAGAAATGTCTGTACCTCTTCATTATGCCAGTTGTAGTGTTACATGTTCGATAATTGTGAGTTTTGATCAAATAAAAAGGGATGTAAAACCACCGGCAACTAAATCAGTGAAAGGGCACTGGCCATCCGCCCACTCGGAAACGGCAGCACGACAGGCTTTTCCACATGGAGTTTGCATTGTTATTAGCATTTAGCAGATAGTTAATGTGATGAAATGTATATTTATTCATATAATGTTAGAGAGCAGCATTTTACTTGTACGCCTACTAAATATGCAGACGCATCCCAAATGCACATTCTGACTCTTTAAGACACATTATGTTTGCTATTCAGACCAAACAGCCAACACAGTGTGCCAGTTACAGTATTGTTTTGTTAAATAATACTTCGGACATTCCAAAACTTGTTAAATTTGTATAAAGTAAAAAAAAAAAAAAAAAAACTGTGTAGCACAAGCAGCTAACTCAACTGAACTGTAATGTTACCTCTGCTTCTGTTTTTGCACTCCTAACACTTAATTTTGCTGCACACTCCAATAAAGTAGTACCGTGTGTGTGAGAGACCGAGAAATGCAGGGACCAGCAGATTTACAGGGCAGATGCCACCTCCCAGCATGCAATCCATTCTGGTGATTAACTGTAGAAAATTGTCATTTGGTTAATTATTGAACCAGTATCAGCATACACTTCAGGCATTTCTGAGATGTATGTTATTAATGCTGTAATTTTTATATTTGTGTGTGTAGTAATTTTACTATTGTTTTTGTTATAGTGGTACAGAATGATTGGTGTTTTAGGATTTTTCTTTTTCTCAATGACGTGGTGTGTTGAACTGTCAGCTGATGCTCCCTTGTGCTCCTGTTATTTCATTGTGCAGGACATGTTTGATCCTCATGGCTGGTCTGAAGACTCCTACTATGAAGCTCTGGGTACGGTTTACATTAGTCACTTGTTGGACAGCTGATATTCTCTTTCGGGGTTCTGTGCTTTGGTAAAGAAGTTGCATATGTATGTTTCATTTATTCATTCATTCGTGTTTTTTTTTTTTTTTTGTCCCCAACGCTTAGCGAAAGCCCAGAAGGTAGAGATGGACAAATTGGAGAAAGCCAAGAAAGAGAGGACCAAGGTGAGAAAGGGTTTGGAAATTTAGCTCCTCATCTCGGTTTAATGGCCTTTAGCAGTATACTGCAGCATTAAGCGTATGTGAACACAGAATTGCTTAAAGCAGGCTCTGTGTGCCCTTCTGTGTATATCAACCATTTTTAATGGCCCATATGTTAACAGAATTGAAGTTGACAACCGCATGTCGTGTCCCTGCATATTTGCACCATGGATAGGAAGGAGAGGATCGTGTTAAAACAAGCTGTATTTATCTGAGGAGCGTGAGGTGTGCTGGAATGGAATGACAAGTTTGAACAGTTTAGCGCCCTTTCCTTACGTACAGAGTTATTAAGGTGCTTACTCAGCAGTGGCAGGTGGGGAACATTCTGTACGATGAGAGAAGGCCTCTCTTTAAGCAAAAAGGAAGTGCTGGGAGACGTCATAGGAGCCTGTAGGTACAGCTCTTTCACAGGTGTACTACTGTACATACTCGTGTACAGACGCCACTACTTACAAACATCTGACTTGCAAACATTCATAGATACGAGCAAAGGCTGCTGTAAGTTCAAATTTTTGTCGGAGGAAGGAACTAGGGAGTTGAGCTAAAAAATTTTACATGCGCAGCTCTCCAGTCAGGTACGGTGTTTGGCCACTATATACACCGGGCAGCATCCGCTATCTTACCCCCCTTGTTCATTCCTGCTTGTGGACCGTAAACACGTACGCCAGAGATTTATCGTGAATTATCCAGTGCATCGCGTATCCATCATGGTTGGTGAAAAGCATCAGGCTAGTGATGCTAGCAGTAGTGCTAAAAAGCGACAAGCCATCTCAACGTAAACAAAGGTGGCGATAATTATAATTAATACTACAATTCATTAACATAATTTTTGCTTTTCTTTGGCAGCCCTTTTTAGGAAGGCGACAGTTTATTCCGTATGGGCTACCTGTCAGGTGTTCTTTGTTTCCTTGCTGTTGACTAAAAAGTATTTAAATCCTTGTTTTCGGGTTGGTTGACAAAACACTCCCCTCCTGCGTTTATTTTTCCTTCAAAACTCCACAGTAGGACCACATGTAAAGCGTTCATATAAATTACAAACTTACGAACAATTCACCTTACGAACGGGCTCTCAGAACATAACTCGTTTGTAAGTTGAGGGGTTTCAGTAAATGTCCAGAAATTTAGGTCCTAACATTTGCTATGAAAACGGGGTCGACTTATCCATAGATGAGTACGAGTTCTCTAACACTCATGGATGTGGAATGTCAGTTATAGAGCACGTGCACTAAATGTGAGTCATGGTAAGTGGATGTCTTGAACTATGACTTCCATGAGTAGTACATGTATGGGCTCAGACCAGCAGCTTCTAACGGTTAACGAAATCGGTGTGAAATGTCGGCACAATAAATTTTATAGAATTAAAACTTTGGGGTGAATTTTATTTGCCGCAGTATAGCTCCATTTGTGGATTTCAGTGATATTTACTGCAGATTGACAACAAAGAAACTATCTATTACCTTTACTATGAAGTAGTAAGCCAACGTGATAAGTGTACCAAAGTTGGGTCTTTTTGTAGTCATCGATTTTAACAGTTTAATAAAACTCAACGGGCCGTGAAGAGTTTGGAAAGTGACACATTTACAACCACAGGGTCAACATATTTAAAGTTGAAACAGATCAGTAGTATTTTGTAAATTAATGATTATGAATTAATTTGATGGTTGCAACATGTTTCAAAAAGGTTGGGACAGGTGAAAGAAAATAATGATGAAAAAGAAAGAAAAAAAAAAAAACTTATTGAAACATTTCACAGCTAAACTGGTTAATTGGTAAGAGGTGATAGGCATAAGTAGGTATAAAAAAAATGCATTTTTTGAAAGGCTCAGTCATTTAAAAGCAAGGATAGGGGGAGGTTTGCCACTATGTCCATGACTGCATGAGAAAATCAATTTTAAAATGGTCCTCAACATGCAATTGTGAGAAATGTAGGTCTATAAACATCTACGATCCATAACATCAAAAGATTCAAAGAAAATTCAAGGCATGCATAACATCCAGAAATGCCGATAACTTTTCTGGGCCTGAGCTCATCTGAGATGGACTGATGTGAAGTGGAAAAATGTGCTGTGGTCTGACAAGTCCATATTTCATGTCTGTTTGGAAACATTGGCTGTTCTGTCCTTGACTTATCCACAGATCAGTACAATTTGAAAAAAGACAAAAAGGGTGAAAGACGAAAAGGACCACCCTGATTGTCATCGAAGAGAAGTTTAAAAGCCAGCATCAATGATGGTATGGGGGTGTTAGGGGCCATGGTGTGGGTAACTTGCACATATATGAGGGCACCATTAATGCTGAGAGGTACATACAGATTGTGGAACAACATATGTTGCCGTCCAGAAGACGTCTCTTTCAGGGACATCACTGTGTATTCCATTTATTGTGCATGTGTGACTTCATGGAAAAGAGTGTGGGTACTTAACTGGCCTCCTTGCAGTATAGACGTGTCCCCTGTTGAAAATGTGTGGCATATTATGAAGCACGGCATACGACAGGACTGCTGAGCAACTTAAGACAAGAATGGCAGAACTTTCCACTTTCAAAACTTCAACAATACGTGTCTTCTGTTCCTTAAAGCTTATTGAATGTTAAAAGAAGAGGTGATATAACAGTGATGAACATGCCCGTGTGCCAAGTTATATGAAACATGTTGCAGCCAAAATTCATAATTTTTCTACAAAACGCACAAAACGATCAGTTTCAACTTTAAAGATGTTGTCTCTGTGTTGTACTCTGTTGAATATATGTCAAGAAGAATTAAATCATTTTGTTTTTATTTCCATTTTCCAAATTGTCCCAACTTTTCTGGAATAGGAGTTGTAATTAACCTGATAGGTTTCTTTTAGTGCAAATGACTGTTCTTGCTTGCATACTTAGTCTTTATGTGACTGTAGAAAGGCCAGTACGTTACTCAGTAATGTGTTGAATATTGCTTGAGCATTATGATTAGCACCCAAGAAGTTGTACATTAGGTGTGGTTGGTTACCATATTAGCTTGGCCCATATTGCTTTTGGACCTCCACTTGTACATGGGGCACATCAAATTCAGCTCGTTTGGCCGCAAAGAAATACTGCCCTCAACTTATTCACAACGTCATCTTGTGTACGAGTATATATGGTGACCTTCTTTATCCTGATGTTTGTCCCGATGTTGGCAGCTTGCATGTCGTCTTTAAGTCGATCGGTCCGGCGCTGCTTAGGTTTTCCTCCCGGCCGCATCCCATTTGGACAGAGCCGTAATGTCATTCTTACCACAGAATTTTCGGCACTTTCTATCACGTCCGTACCATCGCAGCCCGGCCTCTTTCATTTTCTCTGAGCACATACAGTAACCAACATGCAATGCAGCATGCAAGTATTGGAAAAGGATTAACATAGTTTAAAACAGTCACTTTTTTAACCACCTACCCTTTAATTGTCCCTTATAGATAGAGTTTGTGACTGGCACCAAAAAGGGCACCACTACCAACGCCACAGCTCCAACCACCAACACCACCAGTGCCACGGCTACAGGTATGGGCTGTAGGCAGCAAGCACAATGGTAAACATTGTAAGCAAAGACCCTTTACCTTTTGTTTAGCTTTTCAGTTGTCCCTTAGCTGGGTTAAAGTTAAAGGCTACTGATCAGTGGGCCTGAGTTTGGAGAAACATGTCTTCAGGAGGAAATCGAATTACACGCTAGAAGCAGTGAAAATAATATTTGTGTATTTAGTCTGTGTCGGGCTGGACCTGCACCCCTGTAATTTACTGTGCCTGCCCCTCCCCAGTTAAAGCAAGATGTATGCTGTATGGTTTTGCATGATTGATTCCCTCTGATCTCACTGCTGCATTCCTGTCCCAGAGGCCCAGAAGAGAAAGAGCAAATGGGACTCTGCAGTTCCAGTTCCGGTGACGCTGGCCCAGCCGGCACTGCTCACCACCACTGCCACGCTGCCCGGCGTGGTCTCCGTCACCACTACGGCTAGTGGCACCAAGACCACAGTCATCTCTGCTGTCGGCACCATCCTCAAGAAGGCCAAACAGTGAGGGGACAGGCAGCCTCCACCCCATTGTGTATCCCTGGCTGTGCGGGAGCTGAGGAGAGGGGTCTGACCTGCCCCGCCCCACCCCGGCACAGACGATCCTGGGACAGCCCGCTTCTCCTCTGTGTCAACACACCACACAGATGCTTCAATCACAAACATTTTCCCTCTGAACAAACAAGCTGCGGTTCCTGCATCCCCTTATCCTCAGCACACCATCCTGTGGGGTTTTATCTCATATCAGCGTGAGCGTCCCGTGATGTATTTGGATGACAGAGCTGCAGTCTCCACAGGAAAATAAAGGTGTTTAGGTTTACAGCTTGTTAATGTTGAAATGCACATATAGGCCACTGGAGTCAGCGGGCTGCCTGTAAATGCTTACAAGCCAGTGAGCATTGAGTGTTCCGCACCTTCACAACTCTTATACCCAAGTTATTGTTTCCTTTATCTTGAGCTTTGAGTATTTTGTCTTTCTTGTTTTTGTGTGCTTGGTTAGCCTTCATAATGGAGGGGATATTTTTACTTGAGATGTGAGGGAGCTCCTTAATTGAATGACCCAGCTGCCGGTTATGCTTCAAGGACCTTATGTGTTCAGTGTGGGCATAGACTCAGAATGCCTGGGAGAGAGGGTGACCTTCCTGAAGCTTTACCTCTCGTTCCAGTGAAAGAAAGCTCCGGAGAAACGCTGGAATTGGAGGGAAACTTGCTTTTCTGGTTCATATTCTTATGATCGTTTTTGATTTGGTTGTTTTAAATTGTTGTTCAGACTTTTGAATATTTTTTTTTTTTTTTACTATAAGGATGTAATGATGATGATGACAGTAGAAGAATAAATACCTGTATTTGCTTTTTTGAATCTTTTGCGTCTCCTTGACGTGTCTGAAAGTCTTGCCAAAAATGTAAAGATGCTTGCCACGTCCAGAGTTTCCGCAGTAACCTTAAACCTAAAGTTTATGGTTGGGTTGATGAAGCCTGGTCATAACTCTTTAAGCAATGCTGAAGGGGTTTGGCATCAGAGAACATCGGGTTGTGGCATGAAGTACGTGACTGTTTATTAGTTGTATAAAGCTGGAACAATGAGGACCAGTGCTTGGTTGAATAGCCACTGCAGTGTTTTGTTAATACAGTTGGATTAATTGGTGTCATGCATATATAAACCAGGTTGGTATGTTGAACTTTAAGTATTTTGGACCGCATTGCTTAACTTGAGTCAGTACAAGAAAAATGCTCAAAAATTTGGTCTCCCAGCAGACTGGAGTACGCATCTGCTGCCCAGGTGGGTACTTCATTTTGTCTCACCTCTCCCATCCTAACATCTGGTTTTCATGTAGTTTGACTCATAAGATGGGTGCTGACTTACGACATGCTGCAGGGGTCAAAGGTGAGTATGTGTATAAATACATTCCAGGAAGCTAAACAAAGACATACTGATGAGGAATATGCAGACTTTTTTGCAGTTTACAATCAAGTGAATATTAGGGTTGCAGGGTTACATTTTTAATTTTTTGTTCCAAAGTAGCCGCTACTTTTTTCGCTCTTGGAATTAAATGAAAATGCTGAAGAGCAATAGTTTCAACTCTTTATTGAAACTGACAGGTGTGTGTGTGTGTGTGTGTGCGCATTTTATTGCCATTTCTTGCTGTTGTGAGCCTATAGTTAAGTATGGGGTTTTCTCCTTTCTCTGCTTAAAGTGAATCTGAATTAGTTACTAGCAATACCTGACTTGCATCAAAACAGATCCTGCCCAGGCAATGTGTTGTGGGATTTTAAAAAAACAGATAATGCAAGTAAGTACAGGTCGTGGTACTCCCAACAAGGTGAAGTGGAACCTGGTACGTGGAAAATGAATATCTTCACAGAACACAGGTCAGGCAAAAACAGCTTGCATACCAAGTTTTTTTTTTTTTTTTTTTTTTTTTAGCTGGTGGCAATTTTTTTTTTTTTTTTTTTTTTAATAGAAATATTTAATGATTTAAATGGGACATTGCATCAGCTTGGACAGTATGTATAAACTTTGCCTAAGAGGTCCTGTGGAAAACAGAGTTAGAAGGGAGCCTTGTGTGTACAGTCTTATCTTTAAGGTTAGGCTGAACTTTATTGTCCTGAAGGGAAATTTGTCTGTGTTGGGCATCATGCTAGTTTGTTGCATTGCATATCCACAGAAGGAAGCAATGTATGAGTCATAACACAGCGTATTAGAAACATTTTACAATATATTATCAAAGAATACAGTTTACACTTAGCATGCATAGGGTCAGAGGTCTGTATCCAAATTCATATGCTTAACTATTTGTGTTTAGAATCCTCAGCTTGAGTTTGGGACAAATGACAGCTTCAGGTGATTTGATTTGAACTTTAATGTCCTAAATCTTCTGTTTGAGGGCAACAAGTCATACTCAAAAGAAAGAAGATGTTGAGGATCTGCTCTGATTTTGTAACTTGTTTTATGACCACTTTCTCATATAGGATCTGTACGAGTCTCTCTTCAGTTTAACCAACATTCTAAGTGGATCCTTCACCTGACCTGCAAATGCCCTTGACACATGTTTAATGCCTTACATTCTGACTGCTGTTTTGAATAACTTTTTCTGTCCTGCGCTCGGATAAGCTGGTTTTACCTGACGTGACTCCTCTCGTGAGTGATGTAAAAGGCCAGCCTGGAGCTGTATCTGTCCCCATTGCTATGGCACATGTTTCTGCTCACCTGGGTTGGGTGTGGTCTCTGGACCACAGGCTGGGTAATTTGAGCACTTGGACAGCTATGCATCTATGCCCTAAACTTGCCCTGCCTTGTTCTGACCAGAGTGGGTAAAAGAGGAGATTGTAATGAATCATGGGACACACCTGGCGTGTGCCAGAACCAGGGCTTATTCTTACTGCACACACGTCGGAGTGTGACGCATAATTTAGTCAGGATTTGTGTGTGCAGTCAGGTTTATTGTCTCAGTGTAATCAGAATGTAAATTAACAAAACCACAGCTTTGATGTCATGCAAAGGTTTCCGGTGTGGCATTTAAATTTTCTTTCTGTTAATAGAAAGTTTTATAACATTCAAAATTGTTGGTTGTTACCTTGATTTTTCGTTTTAAAAGGTTATTGCGAAAGCTGTCAAAGACATGTTGTTTTTCTAAAACTGCAGGTCCAGGTTCTCTAAGGATGTTGCATGTTAGCAGTTGAACCTCTGAAAAATGTGTTAGTCTATTGTAACAGTTCTGTTCTGCGCCGCGCCAGTACGAAACAAGCAGTTCGCCAGAAAGTGGCTGCTGATAAATTCGGTACTAACAAAACGTTTAACTTAAAGATTTAAGCAAATAAGATGGTGTATTCTTCCACTTCATCGTAATTAGTTTAACGAATTTACCTTTTATGAATGGCGGCGGTGCTACAGAGAAGAAAATATAATGCAATTAATACACATCTACAGGAAGAAACTGTTTTATTATTATTGTTGTTGTTGTTGTTGTTGTTGTTGTATTAATAATAAAATATTTTATTTGTCGCGCTTACATTTTTCTTAAAAAAATTAAG
>JABJVR010000453.1:0-19611 GCA_025773905.1 Chitala chitala | reverse complement strand
TATAACACAGAATCGGGGAGCAGAGTGTGTGGCAGTATAACACAGAATCGGGGAGCAGAGTGTGTGGCAGTATAACAGGAATGCTGTCTGACACTGCAACCATGACTAATGTGTCAAACTCTAAAATAATACATAACACATGCAATCAGACATACTAAGGTGAGAAAAAATAGTTTTCGATAATTCATAAAGTCTACAATGAAGACAGTTCAAATGGCAGTTTAAATATGATTTTAACTGTATACAACTTATTGAAAGCAAAATATTGTTTTTCTGTGTGTAGTACAACTTCCCTTTGATTAAAATAAAATGGAAAAAAAAATCCTGTAAAACGTATAACATATATCACACCTGGAATTAATTGTTTTAAATCTCACTTAAAACAATACGGATTAACAGAATGAAGTTCCCACTGAGAGTAATTTGTTTTTAACTTAATGTGGACCTGGCTTACAAAAATTGGAGCGTCACCCCTGCTCTAATTTTCTGCACTCCCTACGAGTCCTTTAGCTCATCTTCCTTAGAAGAAGAAGTGATGGCCCAGCCCACAGGCTGCCAGCTTCGAGATGAGCTCCAAAAGGGGCTCTCGCTGCTTAAACAAATCTATTTAAGAAATTCCCTTTGCACGTCCGTGCTGCTACCCTGCTGAAGTGCTGACACACTGACAGCTCTGCTCTTCTGCGCACGCTTGTCCTCTTTTTCAAAGCTGTTGCAAGCCACGAGCATATCTGCACATTACCGACCTTTTTTGCCCAGTTCTGTCACATGCACACGCGTGTAACACCACCCCTACACGGCTGTAGTCTCGCATGCCTTTTCGCAGTGCTTTTCCGACACACTTCCCATGTCGTAAAAAACAAAAAAAACTGAAAGAAACAGCAGTGTTGAGATGACTCTAGAAGGAAAAATGCAATCTTATACTTTTTTGAACTAAAAAACACATAGATTTGATTGTGTTTCAAATTTCCCAAATTAAAAATTGAAGCTGAATTCTGAGATGGTTCTGCATGACACCACAGCGTTGTTTACGTTCTGTTTTTAGCAGATGATTTTATTCAAAGAGCCTTAAACAGCTTACAGTTTTCTACTTTATCCAGTTATACAGCTGGATATTTATACTATAGCACTACTTGCTGAAAGTGAAAATCCAATTCATATTCTTACGGTGATGGGAACCTACACCGTTTGTTATTTCGTTTTTCTAAGGAATTAATCTTTTCATGGCTCATCTCTGGCATAAAGATCATCGTCCATGGCTGAAAGCCTTATAAAGTTCTCAGAGAGCATTTAGTCCTCCATTGCCTTCTTTGTTGTCTTGCAAACATAATTTAAAAACATTTCCCTAAGCCTACTTGCTACTAGTGTACTGCTAGCCTTTTAACACAGCCATAAGAAATGTGTATCTCTTCCACATGGACACCCCCACTCCACAGACGTATAAGTGGCTAAGGCACTTTAACCTCTGAATTACCCACACCTCTACAATTCTTTTACTATTAGCTTACTTAAATCCATATAATTAACTGTCCTACAACTGCATAATCACTCCTGAAACTTCCAACTAGACCTTCACTACATTAGTCAAATAATACATAAAAGTACTTACTTTGCACACCAGTTCTCCAGACTTGTGTAACTGCTGTGTTGCTTAGTGGGTTTCAAACCAACATATTCATTGTTGAACCAGCCTACGAGACCTCAAGAACTGTTCTCCATTATGCTACAAGACCTTCACAGCCACATTCTTGATAACCTGTGAGTTCTCAATTGCACAAAATACTGTTTTATAATCCTTAACTATTCTACTTTTCACTGACGGCAGAAATGTGGAGTTGCACGTGTTTATGAAAGTGAGTAATGCAGTGTTCTTCATTTTTGCTAAATAAAAAAAAAATCAGTAACAATGGATACTCAGTGATACAGTGTGGTCACAATGCTGGTCCATAAATAATTTTACATGTCCCCATAAAGCTGTCAAAGCCTTCATTAATGATCACATCCCATAACGAAGAAATCTTTGGTGCGACGGCCAACTCTGAGCCGTGTCTGTTTTCAGCTGTTATTGGTAAAGAAGAGTGACTGACAACTTCGATGGCATGCGTGCACAGCTGAGCTGTCAGTTGTGACAGTGAGAGAAAATGCAAGATTAGCTCTTCTTTGGACCCTGTGGGGTGCAGTGGGATTCGACAAAATGGCCACAGGAACAGGACTAAAAGGGTCATCATAAACCCATACAGTGTGGCTGACAGTTTTGAGTAACTAACATATATCCATCCATCCTCCTGCTGCTCTGAGGTGTTGCAGGAGGCCTGGAGCCCATCCCAGGCAGCCTAGGGCACATGGCTGGGTATAACCTTGCCTTCTCACTATGGATCATGCAGTATAAAATGTGCTATGGTTTGATAATTACCTGCACATTTGCTAGCATGCACAGTACAAACACAACTAAAGGAACAGTGAATGAGCTACTAAACACTAGTGATGGCAAAGCTTGTACCTGTGGTTAATATCCAGTGTCATGCGTCTGTTAGTGGCCTCTGAACGTGCTTCTCCGTTTAGCGACATGCAGACTGCAGAATCTCAGCCCCACAGACATGATTATAAACCACCTTATTAACCATGACAACAGTAAAAGTAAACTTTCTGGAACCTCATAGCTTTCATTAAGTGTTGACAGTTGGGCTGGGCCTGCTTTCACTCCGGACCAGCAACACTAGGCCCGCAAGCCATAGCAGTAAGCAAGAGCGCCATTTGTTTGGGGAGCCTGTGTACAACGATCTCTGGTGTGTGTGCTGGTGTTTTTCACCCTTCCTGAATAACAATCCCTCCAGTGTATATGAAAAACCCATACAGCAGCTCCACACACAATAAACTGTACGCATTTCAAAGACAGAAAACGGTGTTACAAGACACTTGCCATGAAGCTGTCAACAATGTCTTATTGTTTAGCAGCCCAGTCCTTCACCTGGGTTATATACGATTTCTGCAGTAACAGTCCTGGCACCTAGTCAATGTTTGGGGTGAGAAGAAAGTAGCCTTTCCTCATGGGAATACTTTAACAACCGTCTGTGAAAGACAGTTTGATGGAAAAGTGCTACACCTACAGTCTTCAATACAAAACAACACAAACTGGATAATGATGGAGCGGCTCTCTGTGATATCAGGAAAGGAAAGCTCTGCTCACATAGATCATGAGTGTTTTGTAAATCAAATTAAGTAAATGTTTATCATTTTCTAAGGATGTACTTCATAACGTTCAGATTCTTGTTTCTTGCAATAATATACACTTAGCTATATGTAATATTAATTCCATAGCAGCTAATTAAGTACTGTGACCAAAATATAATGCACACAAAAAATATGAATCAACTTAATTGGCCTTATAATTATGATCTCAAGAGGGTGGCTAATGGATGTGAACTTTAAACACACCCATAGACATCTCCCAGATGCAGATGCTGAAGTATACCTCAGAGGACACAAGCTGTTTCTCCAAGGATTCATTTCATGTTTTTTTTTTTATTCTCTTCTTAAGACTAATCTTTTTTATTATTATTTTTTTTTGTAGCCAGAGGAAACAGACGGCCCGCATGGCTCTGTTACGCCTGTAGCGAACCCTCTCTAGCGAGGCACTCAACAGCGCTCCATGCAGAGACCGCCGCTCCAACACGCTGTTAATTTGCTCCCAAGATCAGGTCCCGGCAGAGGCAAGCGTATCATCTCTGAAGGACTTTTTAACATCTAACCACATTAACCAAGGACTACAGCTGCTTGATGATGTGATGGCCTCTTCTCTCTTGAGTATCAATAATGACAGTGACTGAGCACATGAGAACCTTTCAATGTCAACATTTTTCAGCTTTCGGTTCATTAACCTATTATTATACTTTGAGTCATCTGGAATAATAGAGTGATGAAGTACAGCGCTGTAGCCACACTGTGTACGAACAGTATAATCTGATTTAATAAGGTATATTTATTAATTAAACTGCTCCTTTTCTTGCAGTATAACAACGTGACAACTAAGGGTGTTCACAGTACATCAGTAAAATCAGAGCATTGGAAGTCTTATTGGGAAAGGTGGACACAGCATGACTCAACATTTAACTTAATAAAATAAAAAAGCTAAGTATTAAAATGGGCCTATTCAATAAAATTACCATATATGGACTTCTGCAGAGCAGCTACATGTTTGGTTTTAAGTTTAACCACTTCAGTCTGATAACAGACTAAATTGTGCACTTTTCCTAAGAGCACACATCTGGCCCAGTGTGTTCGCCAGGAACGCTAACCAGTGAAATGGCAGATTAGTACTGAATGTAAAATGCAAGGTTTGGAAGGTAACCTCTGTGCTTAGTAACAACGGCTGTCCATGCCTTTAAGGCACTTGACTGGCTGACATATTTTAGACTGGGTTCTATAATAAATAACAGGCAAATTACAAATGCTCAACTGAAAAAGTTCACCAAAATGTGCACCAGAGCCTGACCAGAATCACAAAAAAAAAACATTTCAGAAACAGTAAATAAGTTGACTGAGTCACTATTGCATATACAGCACTTTAGCGTCAGCTCACTTTCAGTGTTTTGGCTTGTTCAAATTAACCTGGATGGAGAGTCAGGCACTTATAGCTGTTTGGTCAGGGAACATACTATGAGTTGGAAGTGTGAATCCAGAATGAAATGAGTGCTTTGGTACATGCCTGTTAAATTTGGATACATTTAGGTTGTGTACAGCAAAAGAATGCTGAAAAAAAGAAACAAATTCAGTAAATGAATGAATGAATGAGTTAATTAACTAAAAAGGTACCTGAACCATACCTGTCAATGGTAAGCATCTTGTATCGTTCACTGACCAGCTGTGGAGTGAAGCTACGCTGATCACCTTTGGTATTAGAACAGAACCAGTAGTGCCCATCTGTGTGGAATGTGTGTCAATGGATTGTCTGCTATAGGCTGCTTTCATATGTAAGTGTGCACCCGCTAAACACAGCCTCATTGTGGAACAACTCCTCAGAGCCTGTGGTTTGTTGTGGCCCCAGGGAGAGTGTTGTACTCAAGGCCAGCACTGAAGTTAATTAAAGCAAAGAGCAGTGTTATGCCTTCATGCCTGTACTACTAACATAAGTTCTTTCCTCAACCCTGCAATTGACCTCCTTGTATGCACAGACCACACAACACCAGGAAATACCAGAGGGTGGTACTCACAGACAGGTGTATAATTGTTCTTCACTGTACACAGTAATAAAAAGGCACAGGGTGGATGATGAAAAACAAAGTAGCGCACAGAGGAGTGTGTGGTCAATTAATTGATACAGTTTTTGTCCAGCCACCTTGAAACCCACTGGGAGGTGATAACCAATGGTGACACAGCCCAATTAAATCAGCCCCCCTTTGTCAAACACAGTTCTATCTTATTTTGTCATCAGATTGATTTAGCTCTGTTTTCAGCATTAAGCTGCTCCTTTTTGAGAACACTGGAGTTAAACACTGACTTTAACACTTTACTGAAACCCTGTTTAAAACAGTCACAGGCATGAGCAGGCCTGAGTAAGCATAGATCTAACCAGTTTGATGGCATGCCTAGCACAAAAATTGAGACAATATTTAATCTAGCTATAACTGAAAATAACTTGGTCAAACTCATACTTGTTTGTTTTTGCGGGGGTCTGTCTAGATGCTATTCTCACCATTGGCTGTCAGGAACTGTCACTCATTCTGCAAACATCCAGTCTTATTCCTATCCAGTCTTAGCCCTATCTAAGACATCCAGTCTTTTCCTCTTTGTCTTTATCACTTCTTCACTCATCTAGTCCTAAATGACACACAGCAACTTGGTGGAATTTCCTACAATTTTTCCCAAAGTTTTGTAAGTGTGTAATTGTGAAAATTACTTGGTAATGAAACAATTATTGTACATTTTTGTTTTTCTTTGTAATAATTAAGTTGAAGAGCAGAAACAGTGGAACAAGAAAGCTTCCAAAAAAAAACTGTAAACACACAAAAGGATATGAATTCATTTTAAAAGAACGTAGCTACCCAGTGCTCCATCTTTGGTTGTGTGTGAACACGACCATCAGTGTACACTTCACTTTCTTCATTAGCTGTAACATCAGAACATACTGTCCCGAAGTCCCTGCTTAACAACAGAACACATTGTTGTCATGTCCATGTTTGTTGTTCCTCTCATAACCGTACCATTAGATGTCACTGTTCCGTCCCATATGCTTCATGTTAATTATCTTAACTGTATTAGTACCTACCATTTGTGCTTCATTAATGTCCCTATTTAAGATCTCTCTGTGTGTCAGTATGTTGCCGGTTGTTAAGGTTGTGAGTGTTTATTGAAAGAGCTGGTTCCATGTTAACACCTTGCCATGTTTTGGCATTGTTACTTTGTTTTAGTTTAGTTTTTTCCCTTAATAAATCTCTCTCTCTCTTTCTGCACTTGGACCTCTCCTCAGCCTGTCTGCTTTGTTACAATCATCTGTCACCCATGCGCACATGAGCGGCTATGCAAATATTCTGTATATTCTTGGCAAACTCATACATACCCTATGCCCTAGCATTAAAATAATAGAAATATCCCCTTTTTTATTTGACAATGCTTTTGATAAAACACATGGTCAATCAACAACAGTGTTTCACTCTTGACTCCTATTGCTCTTAAATACAGGAAGGAACGTTTAGTCAGCTAAACAACGCAAGCAACGTTAATGTAAAAAGTAAATGAGGGAAAATGTTAAATAAACTGCATCCATTCTGCAGTGCTCCTGCAAGCAGGAAGAAAAGGGATGAGCACCTTCAACAGTAACAGTTACCACTAGGATCCCATGACAGTGTATTCATACAGTCTATTGTAAATTTTATCTGCACATCCGTATCTGCTCTTTGTAACAAACACATGATACAAGGTTTTAAAAGTGGCAGGCTGAACAGATGGGCTATTGCAGTTTTATTCAAGCTTGTTGTAAAGGCTTGGAGAAGCAGAGCATCAGAAGTACATTGCAGTGCGAAAAGGCTTGGATTGGAAGGCTGTGAAAACAGGTAAAAAACGACAACAGCATTTATAGAAAAGGCGCAAAGAGCAGTAGGAATGCATAATTGTGTGGAGTGAGTAATTTAAGCACCGCCTTTGGGGACACTGTTTGCAATCTACAAGTCCATCCTAGGAGTGTGCATGTAGCACCTGTAAGAACCACTCTCTGTTCACAAGAGCCATTACTGCCATCACATCTTCCAATAAACAGCTTTGCATATACAGTACTGAGGACAGAGTAAAGCTAATTAGAAATGGAAAACACTATAACATACTTATGAAATATCTTGCAGCTATACACTGCATTTTCCCCTAAATAATAAGGGATGTGTAGTGCAAAACATTTAAAGATTGTAGTAATGTGTAGAAAATATTAAGAAAGATAGCAGATTACAATAATTATCTGTCACACCCTACTGTCTGACTTAATCATTCTGGGTAGTCAAATGACAGCTGAGAAACATTTGGTCATAAATAGAATGTCTTTTATAACAGGAAATCTTCTCTCCTCTGGAAACACTTTCCCTGTCGACATCGTGGGTCCATGCGTGTGAAGTGTCACACCTCCCGACTCTTCAAAAATGTCGACGTAGCAGATTGTGAACATAGGCGAGTGACATGAAGGGCAAACACACAGCGAACCAGCTGCATGAGGATTAGCTGACACGATGCACAGGCAGCACTTCGGCGTGGGTGTGAGACAGAAGTTTCCAAGCTAAGCAGGCAAAGCAACGTGTCTCAGTTACTCCTCCCCAAGCTACCGCTTGGCATTGTTTCTCAGCATTCAAGACTAGGCTAATATTACTGTCACCAGGCATCTTTATCGGCATTTATCACAAAGCCGAGATCCCCCTAGGAACCCATAAACAAAGTTAATCATAGCCAAGTGCATGGTTCCTGCTGTAGGCGGTCGCTCGCAGGTTTTTCAGCTGATTTAGGTCTGGCTAGCAAACAGCTAGTTTCAACCACATGTTCCCTCGTGGAGCCACAGAGAGCCTCGGGCTCTGTGGATGTGTGACAGGGAGTGTGTTTGGTGCAGGTCAGCCACAGCAGACACCGTGCACTCACACCCATTACCTCGGCCGAGATGGACAGCAGAAGTGTCTGGATTCATCTCTAGCAGTTACCAATACGAAGATAGATTGGCTTTTAGCCTTGAGCCACATACCCACTTCCATAGCTACAAGGCAATGCAGTGCTCATCACCTTCTGGGACCTGGAGGAGATAATGCTGAAGTGCACTGCTAAACAAAGGTCTAGCTCGGATGGCACGCTATGTCAGGTAAGTGCTGTGACTCCAGAAGACACCACATCCTCTGTCGCTGCTCCTAGCCACCTCTTGTGGAGATGGTTGACGTCATGTTTTTCCACTCTTTTTCTTATTGCACTTTAAAATAGCTGACACGGAAGGACGGGAGAGGAATAAGCCCTTCTGGAGGGGGACTCCAGGAACAATAAACCCTGTGAAGGTTACATAACCAAGTAAAGGCCTTAAGAAGAAAAGGGATTTGACTTTGTGAAAAAACAGCTTTAGGATTAAATGGGAGAGAAATGTCAACTGAGAGTTATGTCTTTTGGGCCCTAAGACATTTACATGAGCTGTTATAAAAAAAAAAAAAAACAAACACACACACACACACACACACACATATATTTATATGTAAAATGCAACAACATTTCTATTGAACTATTACTAAACTGAGGAATTTCACAGAGACTCTTAGAAACAAATATCTCCACAATTTTTAGCCAAGCACTTGTTTGATAGTCAACATCATGTTTGCCTTTACATCGCTGTTCTAAAACTAAAACAAACTGTCTCTAGAAAATGCAGATCCAGAACTTTCCATTAAATATTAGATTTCTGTCATTCCAGTTATTTGAACTATTCTTCTTCTGAAACAATTCCAGTTTCTCTGACTGAGGTTTGCCAGAGCTCCTTGTTGGGGCACATCACTTTCCAAAAGTGCTTGGCCCCTGTGAAAAACAAAAATCAGTGGTAGGACCTCATCCGTCACACTTAGAGGGGAGTCTCAGCAGGAAGCAGGGAGCAGCCTGCCTCCGTGATGTTGCTTTGGGACACAGGTTTAAGGGTCAAAATGGAGTCATGAAGGAGGACATGAAAGTCATTCTACATCGATACCTGGGCTGAGTTATGGGTTTAATATTGCAGCCACCAGGTCGATTTGTTCACCATCCCCACACACGTGCACACATACAAAATAAAACGAAATAAAAACGCAGCCGGTGTACTCGTATTTTGCCAAACCACCGACATTTATTGGCTCACTGTCAATGCGGGTTTGGGAATCACTCGGTTTTTCTGTCAAGAGCGTGGGAGGCCATACGAGAATCTCAGAACCTAGCAGTCCCACTTCAGCCATAGAACTGGCTGTCCAAAAGAAGATAATACACTCTGACACATTGGGAAAATTGGCAGGATTCTGGTTTTGCAATGGTATGCTTATCTGTAATGATACACATTAGCACATAAGCTGTTTAAAAATTACACATTAAAGCTAATGGACTTTGTGGGCTAGTAAACTGGAACTGGAGAAACAATTTTGGAAAACACAAGATGGCATGTGACGTGACACTTGGTCGAAATTGGGACTGCATGATTTTCCAACATCATAGCTGACACAGAAGGCTTTTTCAAAAATAATAAAATTAAGTGCTGGCACAAAAAATAATAACCTAACAATATAAACCAGGAATCAAGCATCTCTCTGACACCCTCACTCAACAGAAAATGTCATATGACATGGTGCCTGCTTTTGGGAAGTAGGTATTAGCTTACAAATACACTCCAGAGTTGTGCATTCAACATCCATTACTTTACAAAGTACTTGATTAAAGGAAACACTGCATAATTCTCAGGGAAGAACAGAATGAAAATTTTGAAACAACGGAGGATTTATTTAGAAGCTCCAAAACAGTGCCTCACCACACTTTGGCATGATAAAAAAAAAAAAAAACTCAAGAACAGAGACAACGCAAGGTGTGAAAGGTAAACTCAGCCTCTAATAAAAGCACCTCATAAGTGCTCCGAATATAGGACAAGGTGCCCTGAGGTGTTCACAGCAGGAACATGACACAGAATTGTAGGACAACAGCAGCACATGTGCACTCTCCTAACTCCAAACCATTACCACTACTTACCAGCAATTTGCATAGATGCTCCAAGTGGAATTTAGGAAGTGGTATGGTATAGAAGACAAGAGCAGTACCTGTCTGGGGACTTAAAACCGAATACTTCTGGGCAAAAGATGTTTATGTGTACAAAAAAAAAAAAAAACAGCTTTGGACTATTTTACAGATAGGGGTATGATGCTGGAATCCATGCCATGCCGAGGACTACCAACAGGTCCCAGGCTCATACCTGGATGGTTGGAGAGGAGCGCTGCTTGCGAGTGGTGGTGGTGGAGAGTGTGGTGGTGGTCTCAATGAAGGTGGTGGACATCTCAGGTGGCAGCGCCGTGGTGGTAGTAGCACCCAGGACGGAGGGCACCTCACCCACCAGGCGCACGCTGCCATTGGTGCGGATGTTGGAGTTGCGCTCAGCGGCCATGGTGAGCACCTTCAGCCCATTGTAGTACAGACCTGTCAGCTGCCCCTGGTAGGGGCGGCCCCGGTCTGTCCCGCCTATTGTGATAGTTGCTTGGGTGTTGAATATGGTGAGCTGCCGGCCTGCAGAAGAAGAAGATTACATACACAGGGGCTTCAGATGGCCTCTGTGCAGCTTTATCTGTTCATCTACTTTGGTCTACATGTGGCAGTGACATCATGTGACAATCAAGTCCACTTTGTCAATAGTGGGATACCTGGATAGCGACATCAGTTAAATTTTACCCCTAAAATGGTTTTCAGATATCCCAATACAAAGTGTTCCTGTTTGAGAATTAATGATTTCAATAGGTTAGTAAGAGCCCTCAAGGGTGCAATAAAATTAAAGCCTAATATGAGAGGCAATAGAAGATTCTCATCAGGATGCATCTATGACCCCAGGGTGAAAGAGGTCACCACTTATGAGGTCATTATTTTTAATTGAGATCTCCGAAGAAAAACAAAGGAAAGGTTGCACCTAAAGTACTTTGTTCCATGAAAATTATAATTCCCAGTCCGTTAAAAACAAAAGTAAGGTTAAAAAAAGCATTCAGAACCTGACATAAATTGGTGCAACACCTGCACTGATGGAAAAGCACTGCATGGAGTTTTATAATATGTTAATGTAGAAGTTAAACATTTTAGCTCTGTTAATGGTCATTTACATTCACTGCATAATGAAAATGACCTCAAGTATTGTTTCCAAAACACCTTCATATTGAAAAAAATTCTACCACTTTTAATCCAAAATATATTCAATTCCTACATCAATGAAAATATATTAAAAGGTTATGTGTTTTTATATATGTATATATATAATTCCAAAGACCGTGGCATCCAAGTCATCTGCTAGTTTGACAACACCACATGCTAGCAATGTCTTTAGAAACGTTTACTGTCTGCTTAGGTAAGTTTGATAATGCCATTTAAATATTTTATAAAAACATTAAATCTTACTTGAAACACGTGGGACACTCATCCCCTTAGAGTGAAACAATTAATATGATGTAGTCTTAGAAGTACAGAAATTAGTAACTTGTAAACTTTCACTGTGACATTTTTGAGGCTTTATAATGATTTTATGAAAAACGTAGGGCAAAATATTCATTTATTTAATTGTAATAATTATACATCTGTTCATGCACTTTATTCTAAACTGGAAAAGTGTTCTGACAACACTGATTTCACTGGACAAAAAAATTAAAATCAAAAAGATGTAATAAAATGGTGCAACAAATAAATTTTCTGAGTGCATGGACACAAAGGGAACACATTTTTAGAAGCTGAACCTTGTGTTTTTCAAGTAATTTATTTTCTTTATTTCAAACCAAAAGAAGACAAAGTTAGTTTAAAACAAAGATAAAAATGTGTATAAGTTTAGTAAATGTTACCTTTCTCCTGTAGCCACTCTTCTGGTCGCGTTTTTTTGAATGTGATTTTCTTATTAGCAGTTTGAGAGCGTTCAATGTCGCTGCTGCCTTCAAAGTTTAAAAAACAGCTTAAACAGTCGTCAATAGCAACAGCAAGTCTCAGTTTAGACATTGTTTAAAAAATGTTTAGCCATTTTTAAAGAGATGTTAAAATTTATTTACAAACATTTTTAATTTGAAGGTGTGAAACCAAAACACACACAGTGCAAGCTCAGGATATTTAAAACTAAATATTTCAAATAAATAAAACAGTTTTATTCCATATTGAAATACAATTTAGTCATGAACATTTACACACCATATTAATGTAGTTTACATAGCCCTAGCATTAATTTTATCTTTTCAGAGACGTACTCTAATATGTACATTATCTGTAATATTTCTCGTTGTACTTATAAACCTAGTTTAAAAGGAGCACAGTTGTTGTCTTCCAGTTACTTTTTCAAGCACTAAATATTTAATTAAACTGACATCATTAAGATATTTTTTAGAGCTCCAATGGACAGCAGAGGCATTACAAGGGCAGTAGCAGAAACTGAGATTAGTGCAAGGTTAATATTATTCTCAGACAAAAAAAAAAATAAATAAAATTTAAAAATACACTTTCAAACTAAGTATGATAAAAACCTGTTTGAAAAGAGTCAGAATTTGAGAGACTTGAATAGAGGTCATTATACGAATATGACAACTTGCTACAGACTTTTTATGGTTAATTTCAAGAATTTACAGGCTCGTGCCCCCTTGTGGTAGGGAGGAGAAATTACACTATGAGCTAAACTCATACCTGAGGAGATGAAGACAGAGTGGGAGGTGTTTCTGAACTGAGGTTTGGGGATAGGGGGTGGGGGAGGGGGTTCAAGCTTCATGATGACATGTCATTATGTCATTGTACCGTTCAAAAGAGATTAATGCCAGGCTAATCTCTCTCTGTTTACACAGCCAAGATTTCACAGGCACTCTGGAAGTCAGCTACATTGTTGATGGACACAATTGCCCTTTTTGAGTGAAGAAGTCAAATGTTACCCCATTCAGCACGAAAACAGCTGCCGTCACAGTTATGACTAACAATAAATTTTCACAAATAATAACCATTTGCTTGTGCAGGGAAAAATGTTTCTGCTTTGTGTAGGAGACAATTCTATAGTCCTGCTGATTTGCCCATCTGAGCATTTACTATCACATGTCAGGCCAAAAGCTCATAGATGCAACAGCAGGGGATCTCCAGGGATTTAATTCTTTGGCCTTTCATGTCAGAAGTACAGTGCTTTAAGAGGTGAACTCCAGCTGCTGGATCGATGGGAAAATTGGCAGGGGCACAACCTGCGGTGTAGTTGTGCCTCTTGGTAGTCACTGCTGTCACTCCTGTTTGGCCATCAGGGTCCCTTTGGAGTCCATATGGAGGGAATGGAAAGAGCACTAATCACAGTGCCATTCTGCTTCTTTCATGTATAGTCCATGTCATGTAAGTACAGCGTGATGTAGGTGATCTAAGGTCATATATTACAACATTCTACAATTGGTTTGACATTTAGTTTGATTCCCGATTCTGCTAATGTTAGCTGTTAAAAACATGTAAACCTCCTGTTTCCCCTTTATTAGTTCCACAATGTGGAAATTTGTTCTCGGCATTTAACCCATCTCCGGAGGAAGCAGTGGGCCATTTTTCAGCACCTGGGGAGCTGGTGGTGAGTGTCTTGGTCAGGGACACACCGTGGGGCTGGGATTTTAACCAGGAGACTTCCACATCCAAGCATGATGCTCTACCCAATGATCCATCAGGGCGCTACTTGTCATGGCTTAGAAGATATGACAAAGACGGTTTACAGAAAACAAACAAACGTTTGCAGTCTGTGTGAATTGCTTTGGACACAGCAAACAAAATGAACAACACTGAACGTGTGATCAGGATAAGGGTTAACGAAATCAGCAGAAGGGACTGAATGCCATTCCAAGGAACTGTCAAATCAATTTGACAATCCTGAAATCCCATAATGCCTGAGTTACATTACAGTAAGCATGGATCATTCTCTGCTTGAAGCGATGTTTTGAGCTGTGAGAAACAAAGCCAGCTTGACAGTGTTTCATTGCAAAATATAAATAATGCATTTATTACTGGCACTGAGATAGAAGATGAAGTTATTTCATACTAGAATAGATACATAACATTTTTTTATAAACTAAAGAGTGCTAAGTCTGATCTTTTTTTTCCGAGAAATCTGAACCTGCATCATCCAAGTGCAGTTTAGCGTCATTAAATAAAAATAAAGGAAGAAAACAATTACGTGGACGAAATGTTTACAGGAAATACCACCTCTTTGGACCCTTCCCCATAGCCAGTGCGTTAGCCTCTGCTGCAGCTGGCGTGGGCTGGCTGAAGTGGATGGATGTGAGTTACATAGGCCTGGGGGTTAACTGGGTTCTTCAGTGACATCCAGGAGCAGCGTTGCTAGTGAAACGACTGTGAGGGGATGGGATTTGGGCTAGGGGTTGGAGGGGTGGCTGTAAGAGTGAGGTTCATGCCCACAGATGGGGACAGGCAGAATGTGACACTGTACCCTGCCTGACCTTGAATTCTGGCTTATGCCCCTTTAGGAGGCAAAGTTTGAAATGTTTTGTCCACTTGGCATGGGAATAAGCATGGTTTCCATGGTCATGGAAACTGCATCTGTCTGTAGAACAATAAAATTTTTAAACTGTGATATTTACCACATGGTATGGTAATGTATTACTTCAGCTTTTACCTTGCTCAGATCAACATGAACATATTCTTTTGGGAGTTTCATAGAACACATTCAAATATAACCTACTCTAAGCTACAGATACAGTTTTTGCTCTGCATTACTTTACCATGAACAAAAGTGTAACTCCACCAGAATATCTAGGCTATGATGCTTACCAGGACATGTTGAACTATTTGGGATGGGGTTGTTGCCTGCCATAATGGAAAGCATTAGAAATAGTTTGCACCATAGTCCTTACGAAACCATTTTCTGAAATCTCGCACTTGGGTGCCAATCATCCATCACTGCAACTGTTGTCATGGAAACCCCATGTCACACTCTGTGTGCCAGCTGAAGGGAAAAGCAGCTTCCTGTTGATGCCAGAGGCCCTTTAAGCCTCAGAACATGGTTGCCACATCACCTACAGCAACGCTTTGTGGCTTGAAATGGGGAGGCAGAGCCAGAAGCCACTTTGAGCCAAACAAAGCATGACGAGCAGGCATGTAGGCCCCGCCCACCCGCCTCCTTTCCGCACCTGCACCTGCACCTGCACCTGAGTGGGGTGTTTTAGTTTGGCTTCATTGAGGTGAAGAACATAGAAGGCCGACATCTAAGCTCCCATGTGGTCTGAGAACAGGAGGCAAACTGATTGAGGCGCTATTAAATTATGCCTACAGAAGTGGGACATTATAATGATTCCTGAGGTTGATATTTCTTTTTATGTTGCATTATTGACAGTGCAAATTGATAAATCCTCAATGAATATAGCTGGAGAGGCCCAGATAAACCTTTGGGTTTTACATACAAAAAACTGAGATTTTACCAATATTAGATGCTATTTCTCCAAGATTTTAACGTCGCTGAAGTTAATAACAACGAGGGAAGCGGTTCATCCTACAGGCTAACTTGAGAAGACTTCAGCACTTTGGTGCTTCAGTGAATGGTTTTGTTTAAACTCATAAACAGTAAGAGACAGGTGAGTCAGAAACACAACAAGGCCAAACACCGAGCAGTGATCAAAGACAAAAAAGAGTGGTGATAAACAGCAAGAAGTAATACTGTAACGACACTGCCAGGTAGGAGGATATACTGTTCGGTAAACAGTGCAAGAGCTGATTTCTCCTGCACCAAGGCTGTCACCTGTACAATAATCAGAATTCCTACTGACAGGGCAGTGAATGTTTGCTTGTACATCCTTAACATGACTGCCAGAGGACATCATGCTTGAATACCAGAACACATTTTACAATCCGTTGTTATCCAGAGTTCAACAAAAATACCATGAGACAACTGCTGAATAATTGCTAAGGCTTTGTAGAAGAACGGCATCCAGTGTCAATGTTTGCTGATACCTTTCTGCATTAGGGATAAGGTTATGTTTCTTGTTCAAGATTTGTGCTGCTGTAATTTTTGAGCAGCGGGTTTAGCCAGAAAAGCTTTAGTAAATCACATACTTTAGTTAAATAACTGTTACCATCCCAGTGCTATTTGCATAAAATTAAGGTTAACAACGACAAAATAAATTTCAGTGACTTGGCAGAGAAAATTGGCAGAGGTGGGTGACAATCTATCATATTTTGTAAAATAAAAGACAACATATATGCATCCTGGTTGATTTTTCTGCCTTTTCCTCGTTCATAACAACATTTATATCAAAGGTTACAAACATTTCTCAGCATTCCAGCTCCAGTCCCTCCTCATCTGCTCAATTAATGGCAATCTA
This sequence comes from Chitala chitala, assembly GCA_025773905.1. Lineage (NCBI taxonomy): Eukaryota > Metazoa > Chordata > Actinopteri > Osteoglossiformes > Notopteridae > Chitala > Chitala chitala. The sequence goes on along the minus strand of JABJVR010000453.1, from coordinate 3,094 downwards.
CTAACAGCCACTCAAATTCACCTGAAAGCCATATCGACGCCGCGCTCACAGCTGAGCACGTACTGCCAATCACTTTTGAGAAACAGCAGTTCTATTTGGTCCCCCCCCTTCCCTTTCCCATCCCCACCCCTGCAGGACTCGTTGCAGCCACCAGACCCAGGGTCACGCCTTCAGCCCTGGAGCTAAGCCCGATCTTGCCCTCAGACACAGAAGGCATTTATCATTCATCTGGGCATCCAGGCAGTTTTTGTTTAATAGCAGGATAAGATGAGTAGCTCACACTGCAAGCTTATCTCCTTGCACCATGGAAAACGTCTAAGGCCGCTAGATTCTGTTTCCGATATTAGTAATTGTATTGGGCTTGTTGAGTACAAGGAGATATATCTCATTCCTAAGAAATCGTTATCTTAAAATCCTGACCGATAAGGTTGTGGGAAGCTGAAAACAGCGTTGTGTCCTTGTATGTATGCATTAGAGCTAATTTTGTTGAACATGCACTGAGGATTTAATTGTAATGCCAGCTGTGTTAAATGTTCTTTAGGTTATGGGCTGCCTCACATCAACCCACGAGCCAGATGGACCGAACCCACTCTATAATCAGGAGAACTTCAAGAGCTCACCTAACAGATGCAAAGGTTCTGTTCCATTTTCTCCCAACAAAAAGTCAAGCACTCTCATCAGCAGCTGACAGCTTTGAGGCTTTTGTTTTGGTCTTTAACTTGAGATTTAACTACTAGTTTTGTAGGTAATGTTTGTCTTGTTTTTTGCTACACATTTATGTTACTACACATTTTGTCACAAATTAGGCAGTGATAAAAGTCATGTTGCCATTATACTGGGACATCTATAAATAGTGTACGTTAACCAGTTAAATTATGTATAAAAATGTGATGGTCCCATTTTTTTAAAATAATAATAAAATGTGTTAAATTATTTGCGGATAAAAGTATTATTTCAAGAATTGCATTTCCAAACGACCCAATCATCACATGCAGCTGTATGGAAATACTTGTAATCATATTCCAGCATTGAGCTCATTTTTCTCAACTCTGTACTTTCATGTAGTAAAAGTGGATTATTAAACATCACTGACCAGAGCAAAATGTTCTGTCTCGGTCACTAGAAGCTCTTTCAGAAAGAAAAAGGATACAAAGTGTCCCGATCGTCAGTGATGGAGTGTGAATGATGAAAATGTATTTATCGCCGATGTCTGCCTAGAACATGACCTGTACCGATCTGCCGAATTGTACAACTGCATGAAGAGATAAACGTTTGAGCAAAGCGTGCGGCTAAAACATGGCTTTCTGAATTCAAGTCCTTTCTCCAATACCTACACTTTGCGTTGTTTTGCCAGGTGTTCATCAGACACAGTTCTTTTGACTGTAACAATTGACAGTAACCATTTTGGTGCACAAAAGTCTTGGGTTTATATCAAACACAAAACTTAGCTTTAATTTCCACATAATTACTCAAGGGCAAAAAAAAAAAGACGTGCATGTGAATATCCACACATACATACTCACGCACACGCATATACGCACCAAATCACTTGCTATAGCTAGTGATATTGTTTTCTCTTTCTACAGTTCTGGCAACTTTGCATGAAAGCATAGTGAGAAATGTTTAATACTGTTTGCCCCTTTTGGTATTATATGGCAGAGCAGTCGCACTTTTGAAGCACACGGGAGCTCTTGTCGCTTTCTGGCCATTTATAGCCACCCTACGCTGCGTCCTGGTGTGTGCTAACACCCGCATATGGGAGCTGAACAGGTGAGTGGTGTTTCACTGACTTGTCCTTCACAAAAGCCAGGCCCTTGTGTGCTTGTAATGGGTTCTTCTTCATGGTTTCTACCTGCACGCCTCAAGCATTGTGAGGTTAATAACATTCAAATAGTTTGGACAAGGTAAGTCCTTGAAAAAGTATGGCACACACTAAAAGAAAGAAAATATACTTTTAAACTGTTACATAATACATTATTTAAAAGCTGCCTTTAGACTGTTATATAATAAAACATGTCTTTTGAAAGTCAGCGTGCCCCTGAATAAGCCCAAACACCTCCTGTGAGGTGCTAGGGCAGTGCTGGTGTTGTGTCATTGTCTATGTGGGCCATTGTGAAACTGAAGCTGTATGATGCCAGTATTGAAGAATTTCCAATTTAACTCCACTTAAACAGTCTGCAAGCCTCTGGAATGTTGACACTTATGAGTTCTATTCTTTAACACACTATTTGTAATTATGCCTGACTTGCTATACCATCCTCAAAACTCAAAATACAGTCTGAAACTCTCTCTTTGTCTCTTTCTTTCACACACACACACACACACACACACACACACACACACACACACACACAATCATTCTTTATACCATCCTGTTCTCCCAGTACATAGCACACTACAGATATTTACAGTACTTCATTAAACCTTGCTTATCTCACAGTCTTGGTATAGTCCTCAAAACCCTCCATCTTGCAAAAAGCCGAGCACTTGGTGTAAAAATGGCACAAGTAGGACCTCACACAGATGTGTGCAACTACTTAATTAGCTGAAATATTAACATGTCTGTAATGTAACACTGCCTTTGAGTTATGCTACTGAATGTAAACAAAATCATTTTTTAGGAAAGTATGTTTTCTATTCTACGACCAGTTTAAAAAAATAACTGTAGAGACTAGTTTGAAGATCACCTGCTCCAATTATGACTGCAAATGTCAGACTTTCTTGCTCTATCCCTCTCTGTGCTCTGTTGCATGGCAAATGCATTATAACTTAAAAATGAAAGGATAGTGGTTCATAATACTGGCAGTATGTAAAATATAGAGAGGTAGTATGAGCAGGAATCAATTACAATTGATTTTAAATAAACTAATTCCAATGGCATGCTTAGGAGCCCTTACGACCACCATCTATAAAACACACTACATCTACCTTCAGTCACACATTACAAAAAAATATATTCTAAGATAAAATTTCTAAATGTATCTTGCTAAGACCACAGTTACTTCACATTTACGCAAACGTGCGCACACACACACACACACACACACACACACACACACACACACACACACACACACACACACACACACACACA
>JABJVR010000452.1:0-21128 GCA_025773905.1 Chitala chitala | reverse complement strand
TCTGTTCGGGCTGTGCTGACCGCTGTTTCACCCCCTGTACCTGCCCTCCGGACTCGATGTGTGTGCGTGCGCACACACCCACACAGCTGACTCCTGTGTTGCACAACTTCAGTGACCCGGTCCAATGCAATGAGGACGGTACACACACACTTGCACTTTTTCCCTTGTTGCCCAAATGCGAACAGCATCCACTGCAGAAGAGTATATCTGTGCTTTGCTTCAGTGGCACTAATGTAGTACAGCTGAGAACAGAGTTTGATAGTGCCCCGTTACTGCAGACTTCTGTGTTCATTACTGATGATGCTACATGTCATCCTTTGTAAATAAAGTGAAACAGAACCACTATAGGAAAAGCACCAGTGGTTTTTAAAACAACCATCAGCACAACTCTGCTTCTTGTACTTTGACATGCACTGCTGTGTTAAACGCGTTTAACAAAACGAGATCAGTTAGTCATTAGTAATCCTACGCCAAACATAAAATGACATTGTTAAGGTCAAACTTGATCTTTGACCAAGAAAACTATATTGTTCACCCCATGGGCATGATATTGGGTTTAAACATTTTATTAGATATTCAGAAGTGGGAAAACTTAAATGTGAAAAATAATATTTGAACGGTTATATTATATTGACATAATATGGGATGGAAACGGTGTTCTCTGCGTGGTATCCAAGGGTGCAGTGGGAATGATGTGTGATCACTGGGTGAGGCAGTGCACGCTGTGGTCCACTCCCTTCAGCAGACTCACACCATCTCCCAGGTTGACCTCAGATGTCAGGTGAGCTTTCCCCTGAGGCCATTTGCCGCTACTACGGGGGTCCGTCATGGGCTTTGGGTTAATATTTCTCACCTGCCATGAGGCAGGCTGCCCTACCCTACCTGTGCCAGAGGTCTGCCTCGATTGGTACAGTGCTGACATAGAGGTGGAAGTCATGGTGCTGTTGAAATTGGGAGGCCAGCTGCAGAATGGCAGAGCTTTCTTTCCTGTCCATACCGAGTTGCTCAGATTTCACTCGGCGAGGTTTTGGCTGGCCACCTGAAAGGATGAGCAAACCATGTGCCACGTCTGTTTGATGTCTGCAAAGATCACTATTCTGAACAATTTAGCCAGGGTGTCTCTTGTTCATTTCTATATTCAAACAGAAATTTTCAGGAGCAAAGGGAACTGTTATAACCATCTTTGTTATAGTGCAGTACAAACACTATTACATAAAGTTACTAACCTTCAGTTTAAAAGTCTGTTTCAGCATGGAGTGTTTCAGTGCTGCTTGCATTTGAATTGGCAGTTTGGTCTCAGGTAATCTAGTTTAACCAGAAACAAATTAACCAGCTGACTATTACAGCAGAGGATGCAAAGTTTTAACTGAATGATAACCTTGGCTGCCTCCTGTTTGTATTTGCTGATCAGGTCCAGCTCAAACATCTTGTGTGTCCATCTCCCCCTTACTCTGCTCATGCTGCGTTACATTTTTAGAAAACTGAGACATACAATCAGAAACGTAGTGAAAACAACTGCTCACACTTTGCATGTGTCGAAAACTCAAAGGCATTGTTTTTATTACCAAGCGAAGGCCAGTGAAAAAAGTGACCGAATTTATCTTAAAATGCACCTCTAATTTGGTCTGTGGGACCTGCTCACGATGAGATGCAGGAGGATGTTGTCCCTGCCGTCACGAGCGTTCACATGTCTTCCCAGCTTTCAAGCATTTGAATCCTGTCCAGGATGTGTTTAGTGACAGCCAGGTGCAGAGGTGTCAACCCATCATCAGCAGTCCTGGAAGCGGACGAATCAAAAAGCCTGTGCCTTGGTAATTTATAACTGACCTATAGAGACCAAGACATTCATTCAGTGGGTTCGTTACAGCTGATCATAGCACTAAATGTTCTTCTTGGCAGAATGCACAGTACCCTGGGCTGCAGTCACCTGGAATCCATAATTTACATATTTTAGTTAATTACACTAAAATCCAGCCACCTCAGCCTTAGGCCAGACAGTTGGAAGACCTCAGGGAACCTCCTGGGGCCCAGTACCATGTGGAGGGGTGTGCAGCCAGCTCCTGGGGCCCGGCACCATGTCGTGGGCTGTGCAGCCGGCTCCTGGGGCCCGGCACCATGTGGAGGGGTATGCAGCTGGCTCCTGGGGCCCGGCACCACATGGAGGGGTTTTTTTTCCGTCAGAATTTGTCAGTATTGATCACGGGGCCACATCTTGCGGAAGAAGTGGAGTGATCCCTACAGGCCACGTCAATACCACATGCAGCCAACGCAGAGTCAGATGACGCGTGGGATGCCGGAGTGATATATTCATAAATGGACAGCTCAGAACTGGCAGTATTAACTGCTTAACAACACAGTCCGCCCATATACTATACTTGTGTGTCTGCCCCGTCTTGTTGCTCGGTGAATTTCCTTGTTAGAATCCACTGCGAAAGGAGGTGGCAGATGAATAAGTGTCCTAGAGGGTTTGGCTGAAGAGCTTAGTGTTCTCTGCAGAAGAGGACCATCCTGGCATCCTGAAGCATTTGTGAAGGTCCTGTGTTCAGGCACACCTTTGACACAGCACACAGAGATGCTGCACACAGCACACAGAGATGCTGCAATGGCCTGTCTTTGGTCACTGAAGTTTGCTCTGATGGCACGCCCTGTGGCACATGTCCTGTGACTCTGCCCCCCTCAGCTCATTCCATGGTAGCCTCTTGACATCACTGCTGATACCTGAAGGGAAGAGTAAAGCCCCTCCTATAGCCTGAGGGTACGGAGGGCTGAGCTTCAGGGAGTAGAGTATGTGGAATCAGAAATGACGGAAAGTGAGATCATTACTGTGGCAACAACCATTGGCTGCCACCAAGACCAATCAGGACAAGTCCTTATGGTCCACTGGTGTAGGGGCGGAGCTTTGCTCAGGGTGTATGCTGTCGACGCACACTCACACGGACAACCTCTACACGACCCAGTTGCGTGTGCCCTCACCGCTAGGCACAGGCTTACACGTGCACTGGCTGCAGCAGAATGATGTGGAAAGAGGGGGACAGGAAGTGATGTGGATGATGACAATGCCAAGCAATTCTTGCTATGACTTCACAATTCCTTATCCAACTCTTGAAGACCTTGCGCTTCAGGGACTGTGGTCTGCGTCGGTGTAAGTGTGCTGATGTGCTCACTCCATTTTTTTTCCCTCTCTCTCTCTCTTTCTGTGACTCTTTTTCTCTCTTGCCCCCCCCCCCCCCCACATCCCTCTGCTGCTGCTCAGCCATGCGGCACTGCGCTAATGCACCCTGGCACCTTCTGCAGCTCAGAGTCAAAGCGCGACCCGGCTGCGCACAGTGACCGCTCAGCGACCTCGCTCTGCCTCTGCACGCACAGCACCTGGGGGGTTAGCCGGGCAGGGGCGTGGAACACATCACAGCCAGGGCAAAGTTGAAACACAAGTCGTGAATGGTAGCATAGCAGAGCAGGTAGAGGGCATTTTAATGCCTCATCTTGCTTCAGAAAAAAGGGGGTAGCAGCGATTTCCTGTCATCTTACTGTATCCTGTAATGGAAAGAAGTTGTGTGAAGTAATTAAAAGACACAACAGTGATGTGTTCTATATACAGATGAATAATGGTTCTTCTGAATGTAAAGGACAGTTGCACTTTAAATTTTTATCTTATTGATCAACAAAAAACAAATAAAATTCTTTTGAAATGATCAGGGCTTTTATTTAGGACTGTTATACAATTCCCTGCCATCTACAGTTTAAACTCGAATGAATAAAGTGCAATTTCTTCTGTAAATCGCTTTGAGGCACAATGTTGTAAAAGGCGCTATATAAAAATAAATTGAAATAGAGTGAGAAGCACTGCTATTCACAGGATCTGGATGTAAACAACACAATGTAGACATTTAAAGTTCTCTACAGTTAAGAAAACTTGCATTAAGGTTGGGAAAACATTAACATGACATTGCGTAATATTTTTGCAAAGCATCCTTTCATGACTGAGGTTCTGCAAATCCCCAAGGCTCATAGAGAGGACGGCTGTTCTGTAAGAAAATGAGGTTTAGTACAAAATAAATACATTGAGAACTTTGTGCACTGCACAGCAATCTCGATGCCAATCTCGGTGGTAGGCAGGGACCGAGGAACCGTCACAACAAACGTTAGATGTCTTTCAGTCCATTATGGTAGTGCACAGTGGGGCTGTGTTCACCATTAAAACCAATGTACAAACTTTAAATTAAATCTACCCAGACTACCTTAGAACACTCAAGTCCAGTTTAGGCTTAAGCCATGTATTTAACAGAACTGAGGTTTTCCTTATGGGTAAAGAGGTGACAGGAGCGGTCCATGGGCAGAGAGCACAGCAATGGGCCTGTTTAACCAGGGGGGTCCTTGCTTTAAGGATAGAGGAGGAGACAGGTGGAAACCGACTGAGGAGAAGGGGCTGCAGAGAGTGGGGTTAGGAATAAATGGGAAGGCTTGGCATGAAATGTCAGAACAGCGAGGCCTAGCTGACAACAGTAGCAGCAGGACAGTGAGTTGCCTGAAGGACATGCAGGGGTCATCCCAAGGTCATCAGCTGGGTGACTCTGCTGCGGGGATGTGCTCACTGTGCACGGTCAGAAGTAAATGTGGGACTGCCAAGATGCACAGGTATCTAAGCAAAGATACACACACATTTTTTTAAGTTTATATGCAAGTAGAATAAAATGTTAGGCTATTTGGAAAGGAAGGCAGACATTTTTGATTGGTTAAAAGTGTAACATGAAGTTGAAAGAGGAGCTGAAATGAGAAGTGACGTCGCTGGCCTGTCCACCTGCTTCATGTCACACGTATTTCCAGACAAGATGATAGGTTTCACTTGGTGAAAGGAAAATGCTGCCTTACGTCATTAGGTTTTGGCTTTAATGTCTAGCCTTTAGCATAAGTCACAAGTAACTACATAGTTACTAACTAGTTAAGGGAACAAAAATATTGTAGTTAAGTTCTTTTGAGCTCTGCCTCCCCTCGTACCCTCCTCCTGTGTTCCCGTGATGTTTTCCTACTCTCGGCTTGGTTTTCCCAGAATCCTGCTCTACTGCTTGCATAGCTTCTCATTTGTGACTTATGTATAGTGAACGTGCATTTGGCTACACTTGTAAATTAAAGCCCTTAGTCTGAGAGTGCGTTCCACCGCTTGTATGTACCTGCCCCCCTTATTACAATACACACCTCTAACAAGAACTCTGAAGGCATTTCCCTTTACGCCACACCTGCATGTTGTCATTGGTGACATTTTCTGCAGCTTGTCGTGAACTTTAAAAGCAAATCGGCACCTTGCACTCTCACACAGTAAGAGTGTGGTACTGGGAACCTGTTTTGTCAGAGTTTCAGGTGAAATATAAACTTGAGAAGTGGAGCTGGTCATTCCAGTAAGAGGTTTCTTTTTCTGTTGGCTCACACCAGTGTTTCTAACTAATTTGTTCAGGAAAGCCTCATTGGCTGGGGAAAAATCAAGAGAAGAGCCTAACACCAATCGCAACCAGTATTCAGGATTTGCCGTCACGTGGGGCCGCATGCTGCAGGAGCTGCCGGTATAATCTGGCATGTCCCCAGCAGTTTGTAAACCACGCAATGAGAAACTGTCTTATGTAATTCCAGAATGAGAATTCAGAAGATTAAGTAACTTTGCTGGTGAATTTTACATCTTTTTTCACTTTGCTGCTTGTGTCTTCTCCACATTTGACAGTGTCTGTATTGTGCAGGTGTGGTGGCTCAGTGGCTAACGCTGTTGTTTTGTACCTCAGAAGTCAAGATTTTGAATGCCAGCCACTTGGGGTGTACAAGGTGGTGTGACCCAGTGCCGGTCCCAAGCCAGGATAAAATGGGAGGATTGTGTCAGGAAGGGCAGCTGATGTAAAAACCTGTGCCAGGTTGATGTGTGGATTGTTCGCAGGATGGTTGATCTCCTGTGGTGAACCCCCCACGGGGAGTAGCTGAAAGTTTACTGACAGATGGCATCTGCATTATAGTTGACAACATTTGTACTCTAGTCATTACAAAACCTCTTGATCTTTTTCCTGGTTGTTTTATACCGTACTGGTGGTTCTATGGGTAGAACATCAGGCTGGAATGCAAACGTTTCCCGGTTTGAATCCCAGCCCAGCCACCAGGTGTGTCCTTGAGCAAGACACCCTGCACTAGCTCATTGTAACCTGTATGTGAAATGTAAGTCATTTTGGATAAAAGCAACATGCTGACAGGATTGTGACATATTTTTGGAGCCAAAAGCCATTTTTGGTGAGGAAAGGGTGAGCAGGTATCTGACTGAAAGAAGTGATCGGGTTAAAAGTCAGAGAAGAAAAGGGGTTGCCACAGTTTGATCAAAAGTGACAGACGGTTCAGAAATATTGTTACTTCTATGCTACACAAACTCACAGACACAGACATGCACACACACAAACAAAACCCAATGAAAATACAGAACAAAATGTTAATGAAATAACTTTGAAAACAAACTCTGTTAGACAGAATACATTTATATAGACCCATAGCCAGTATGTATTTTTCACTTCTTGCATTGAAATTTGTCTCAATACACTGTCAGATGTTAAATATGAATGATACGGGATTTTTTTTAAGATTACATTGTAAATCCTTGTGCCAGAGTCAGTCATGGGATGTTAGATGATACACTTAAGACATGCTGAGGGTGTGGTTTACACTCAGCAGGTAAAAAGTGCCCCACCCTCCTCTCTACCTGGACCTATGAAGACCTGAGACCTGCTTACTGTGCCACTGAGTGTCACAGGTTAGACCATAGTGAGTTCAATTCCCTCCTCTCAGTCACCAATATGACACTGAATTATGTCATATTGGTGACTGACAGCAATGCCATTAAGATAAACACTGTATTATTTACTCTTTGTTGGTTGCAATGCTGAGTGCCCTTAAAATATGAAACTGGTCATTCATAAATGACACGGAACTCACCTCCACATTTTCGGTTCCATTTTCAGACACATTGTACATTTCATTGCATAAATCAGCATCAGTTTTAAATAAATAAATCTAGTGCATTGATTGTGCAAATTACTGGCATTTCAGTATTAATGTCAGTTGTCACATTTCTAAATTTGAAAATTACCATTGGCCTGGAAAGATCAATATGGATTGATCTCTTCTGAACATGACCCTTCATAGTGGTCATTATTCTGCATTTAAAACAACCCCCCCAATCAGCCACGGTTCTTCATTCAGACATAGCACTAATGTTTTATTGTCTTTTTGCTTTTGAATTGATATTTAAGAGAACAACGTAGTTCTTATGGTATCGTCTTTAAAATTTGTAACCTACTACTATTTGTTGTGAATAGATGTTAGATTAATAATAAAAATGTGAACTTACGTTTTAACTTTACGGTCCTGCTGTGAACAAGAAGGAGCATTAGGTACAGATCTGTGGTCAGGCTAAGACTTCATAAAGATTTTACAGACTTGTTCAGATACAGGGAGAGGTTTTCTTAGGACAGAAAAATGAGGACACATCCCCTTAGATCAGACACAAAGACGGGCAAACAGCTAATCATACAATAGTGTTACCTTTGCTCTGTAGTATTCCTTGCTAATTAATTTCTAGAACACTAAAACAAATGCTACAAATGATACTGCAGCACATTCAATACTCAGTCACAGCTCTGGCTGTAGGGGTGGCAGAAACATGGGTAAACAGATTTTAACATATTATGTGAAGGGTATTCATCTGTGAGTGTCAATTTTCTTAACTCACAGCTTGACACATTTAGAGTAACCTCCCTCTACTGGGAAAACCTCTCAAAGATAACAACATCTATATCTGTGATTCTGTTCCACACACTGTAAAATGAACTGACATCTCACCTCTTACACTGTTGGCAGTGAAGGCTTGTAACCACACTTTACCCCCACCCCCCCCTTCCAAAATCCCCCCTGTCTCGGACTGATTTTGCCACCATGTCTCCCTGCACTCCCTCCCAAATGCCACTAATTACAATAGGATAAAAACGCAATAAGCTTTGATAGACTAATCTTAATGGACTGTTTTCTTTAAAACAGGGCTTTTTGTTCACCTCCTACTGCCTGCGTATTTTAAATTGATCCCTTCACATTAAAGCATGCTCTTAGCTGGCTGAAATGCCAATGGGAATAGTATCTAGACGAGTGATCCGACGTCAAAATTACCCTTTGTCCGATTAAAACGGTATGTAAATTAGCAGGGGCAGATCTGAATGGCGTGTCGTCTTCTGCTCTGAAAAAAAAGCATACTTTCATATTTCCAGTTGTATCTGGGAAGTTCGGTAAAAATGCAACGTATTTAATAATAATTTAAAAATCAAGATAGTTTGAAGAGCTTTGCGCTATGCATTCTACACCCTATGTCTATTCCTGCAAGCATGGCCATAGCAAACTCATTGCTGATGGCATAGCAAGTTAGAAGACAGCCCGAGGATAATTGCTAGTTAGCAGTTTTGCTTCTTAACGTTTCCTCTTGTGATGTTAACATCTTTAATGTTAATAACTCACGGAAATATTTGCGTTTATTCCACATACGTCTCTTATTGGCACGTACAACACACTAGGACCTATTGGGAAGGTATTCATAACACATTTACATACATCACAAAGTATTCTGATGTTATTTAAAGCGGGTATGTTTTTGTGTTTTTAAATACAATTTAAAGGCACAATGATAAGCATAATTCGAATTTGCTACCGCCACCTACTATCAAAAATACACATGGTCCAACTTCAATTAATTAATTAAACGGTATGTTTTTAAATACGTGTCCCGTTCGCTGAGTTTATATGACATGTCAAAATACCGTGAGTTTTATGTCGTTGTTTTAACATTTTTTATATAAATGGCAAATTATATTAAAAAAAGAAAGTGGCATAAGGTTTAAGTGCTTATTGTGATAAACTAATGAAATGCAAGCAACGCCAGAATGCGCAGTCCTCTGGCGTATTGTTGGTATGGATAGATTTATGATTTATAATGGATAGAAAGGACCCAAGGTTAGGATGGGGAGACTTTTTGTGCTTCGATAAAACTAAAATATAGCTCAGTCACACTTCTGGACAGCTGTGAGTGGGCATACCGAAACGTGTGGATTTCAGGTTTCTATGAAAACGTTAAAAATACTACATTTTCGGGTCACGGTGTGTGTCATGAGACCACTGTCGCAGCTATTGTGATACACACACACGGTGACTCTTTTTTTCAGGTGGGCTCGGTGACTGAGAGGATGACCTGCCCGGAGCGTGTATTTGGTATGCATGCTCGCCCTAACGCGAGCTGACGCCGGCTGCAGCACTGGCCGCTGCGCACATAAGCGATCTGAAAACGTGGCGCTATTTTTGTTGATGTTAATTTGCTCCGTGTTTGAGCGGCGGTTCACGGCTCGGTCAGCCCTCCCTGATACTATACTCCCGTTTGTTCCACTAAAGGTTCTCCCGTCGCATCGCGTTAGCATCAGGGGGTCGGTGAACTGTGAATACACTGAGCGCTGGGAGCTGGCTGCGCGTAAGCGCTCTGCCTGCCCGCGCACCCGCCCGCGTGCACCCGAAACACTTGCGCTTTGAAGTACTTCTCCTTTGAAAATATCTTTAAGTGAATGAATGAATAAATTAAACTAATCTGACTTTCATCAATGTCCTATCTACTTTTAATATGAGTTATATATTTAATTAACCAATCCTATGTGTCTGTTAAAATTAAGTAGGTTTGGCTGTAGGTCTAAATACACCTTAAATATGTCAGAGCAATAATTACAACCAATTTTCGTATGAAGTGGATGATAGTATTGGGATATTTAATTTCCGCATTACGTGCGTGTCACATATTTAATTGGTTTTCGCTGGCTTCCTCTGCTGTCCTGACGTGTAGGGATACAGAGGAAGATGCTAGTTGTTCTGCTGCTGGTCCCCGGTTTGGTTTCTTTCGGTCCTTTTCGGATAACGTGATATTTTATAAATGATTGATGCAACTCTAGTGTCTGAAAATCAGATTAGTGACTAGAGTTATATTAAATTCAACCATCAGTAATTAGAATTACAATGCAGCTGTCAGAAATTATATTTTCATTATATAACACGCCACAATAACTACAAAAGGCATTTATTCGACATCATATATACTATTGTTTTCTGGTATGTTTTATATATTGGTATTCATTAATTCATCTCGCACTTGTTTCATGGAATATAAGGATCAGTGTAGCTATACATCTTTCATAGATCGCTTGGGATAAGCCCTCGTTTGCGGAACATTAACTGCAGCAGCTCTGTGTACAGCAGGAGAACGTGCAATGCTTTCATGGGGACCGCCTAAAATAACCAGGGGGTGATAGAGAGGTCGGCGCGTGCCGCGCCACATGAGTGCCGGTAAGTCTGTCCGCATTCAAAGCGAAGCTGAGAACTTTTCTGCTGCTGTTGCACGTTGCTACACAAGTTTCCATACTTTCTTGCATCTACGAAAATGCGTGTTCAGACCCCAGCACGGATTTATACTACAGCACGTAACAGCACTTATAATTTACTGCTGTTATACAAAATAAAAAATAATAAATGTATAGGATTATGGTTTACACAAAAAGAGCATAGTAATGTTCTTTTTTGTGTTTAAAGTTATCTGAATAACTTCACTGTAACCAGTATTTTGATTTTCTGTAGTCAGTGTTTAAGCAGAAGTCATAGTATAATTGTTTTGTATTTATAAGTGTATCTCAGAGGCCCCTGTTGTGGTGTTTTCATGGGTTAGTGTGGAAAAAAAGACAATTTTTCTCTACAGCTTTAAAGGCACATGCAGGTTAAGTAGCATCAGTGTTATCTATATACCAGCAGAAAGGTGGCGAGTCTTTTGAGGCATTATGAAACTATTCTCAACAGTTCAGGTATGCAGGAGAGAAGGGGCTCAGAGGGGGTTAGGAGAAGTCCAGCATGCGGCTGTCACACTATATCACCCATGCCCAGGGCCAGAACTAGTTCCTTTTGCCATGAGACAGTTTCCATGGCAACAGTAGCAGATGGTATCTTGTAATGTGATGTGAACTATTGACCTGGCTTGTAAAAAAAAAAGTGCTGTAATGGATATAGTTTTGCCACATTTTTTTCTGTGCTTGTTTAATATAATTTGTAACTTTTGCATCATCAGACAGAACTTTGCTGGAATGAATGTACTTGTCTGTTTTTTATTTACTTCCAGAAATGTATACTTAGGCATGCAGGTTTTACAAATTCACATGCTTTTCTGGTCCAGTCCTTCTGCTTATAAGATGTATTATAAGAATTTGTTTATATTTTAACCTCACCTTAAATACATCATGGATGGTTTGCAGGACATTATCAGTCTCCACAGAATTGTGTGAAGGTGGATATTTTCACAGCAATAAAATGAAGAGCATGACAAACCCATCTTTGTACTGAGATGTATGAAAATATCTGCTATGTGTGTATTTCCCATTTAAGGTGACACAATGCTACAAGAAGGACTGATGGCCGCTGTGTGTCACAAACATCCCCACAGCTTTAAAATGTGTTGTTATAACTTGTGACCATTTGTTCTGTGTAAGAGGTCCATTTTCAAAGAGTGGGCATGTCATGAAATTGGTTATAAAATTGATTCTGGGTGATTGCTGCCAAAAAGCCAGTGTTTTCCACCCTCTAGGTTTATTTTCCCAAATAACACAAGGGCAACACTTTCATACCCTACAAACACCTTTATATACATCTCACTCTCTCTGTCTCCCTTTTTCTCTCTCACTCGCATACACACCTTTCTCTTTTCCACATACACACACCTCTCTCTCTCTCTCTTTCACATATACACACACCTCTCTCTTTTTCACATATACACACACCTCTCTCTCACAGACACACACATCTCGCTCTCTCTCTCTCTCTCTCTCTCACACACACACACACATCTCACACTGACAATGGCATGGTGCAATAACAGAAAACCAGAGAGCCAGTTAAAAGTGCTGTTTTCTCTTTCTGCTCCATATGAACTGTTAAGACTAGGTTGCTATATTCACTAAACCCATTTTAACATAATACTTGTATTTCTCTTTGGCCCCTGGAAACTCACTGCACCGCACCAGCGCAGACATGAGACACAGATTTAAATGTCTGTAACCACATTTCCATGGAAATTACCCTATCCTCTGAAAATGTCAATAAATTCCAGCATTTCAATTTTATTTGTTTTACATTATTTGCGTTTCGGTGAAAAACTGTGAGGCTACACCCTAACGAACCTGGTAAACTCTGTCTTGTTTAGCTCTGAGTGACGAGGCGCTATTGTTATTACACACACACACACACACACACATATGGGACCTCTGGTGCTATTAAATGTTCAGCACTTACTGTAGACACTGAAATTATTGTTTGGCACAGTGCAATTTCAATGCAACAAAAGCATAACCTTTCGCAAGTGGACACACGTATAAAGCTGCGTAATTGTTTAGCCACCAGCTATGTCATACATCAGTGTATGCCTGACACGGGATAGCTTTTAATAGATAAACATCTATATGAACATAGCTGTATTCACAGATAACAAAAATAGTTGAAGAAGCCTTAATTCTTAATGCCTGTAGCCAATGCATAAGATGCTCTGCTCATGGCAGTTTCTTGTAGGAACATCTGTGAAAGTGTCAGCATGTTAGCCAAACTGTGCTGGTAGCACCATATTAGGGTATTGCATTGCCTGGGCAGACATGCAGCCATCATAACAGCAGCAGTCCTGCCACAGCCTTTAAGGTTTATTTTGTGTACAAGTAGTTGTTTACTAGAGATCAGTCAATGTGGCCCTATAATATACACATATTAAGTCTTTTATCAGAACTCGTTGGCCTTTGAGCATAAAATCAATAGTTGTAAATGCTGACATTTCTGGTAGTGAATGTGAAGGTTGTTTCTGCCTGTGCATGTGCTTTTCACTGGGGGCTCTGGTGTCCTACAACACACCCAAGGTGTGGAGTTCAGGTCAATGGGCACCTGGGAAATGCCCTTAGACTTCCTGTCTATAAGTGCCATGACATTGTCTGAACTAGTGTGCTTTGTTGCCTGGGACAGGCTCTGGGCCCAATGTACCAAGTAAGCAGTTTGCAAATGACAGCCTTGTAAATAAGGTGCCCAGGTGGTTTAATGGGTAGAACATCAGGCTGAAATGCAGAAGCCTCCTCGAGTTCAAATCCCACCCTAGCCACCTGGTGTGTTCTCGAGCGAGACACCCAGCACTAGCTTATTGTAATAGATATTGTAAGAAATTGATAGAAATATTATAAGTCGCTTTGGATAAAAGCATCTGCTAAATGACTAACTTATTTATTTATAAATGAAAGAGTGAATGATATGTATTAAAGACTGTTATGTGCTGTTAACAGCTGTTCCTAGAAAGAATGATTAATGTTTCAGTTATCCTGAAAAAGATCACAAGTACACTGGGAATCCCAGGCATCACATGGCACACCTTGGCCAGGGTCTATCACACACACACAAACCCCTGACCCTGGAAGTTTGATGTAGCAGTGCCTTCCACTGAACCACCATGCTGCCCTACAGTCTTGTAAAACCTTACATATGTCCTCATATGTTAGCCTAAGGCAGGCAGGTATACCCTTTCCCTGGTATATATTGGTGAAATTACAGTGTTTGTCATTGTTTCTTGACCTAGAAAAAATGTCAAATATTCCAGTTTGGTACATGAAACGTAGGAACACAGCAGGCGATAAACACAGGACACTAACACCTCCAGCACCACTATCACATGTAGTATTGCTTCAGTATATTGTTCTTAAACTGTAATCCTATGAACCCCACCACATTTTTAAATTTTTGTGTTTTATATCTGCTGTACAAAACAAGAGGACTGTTTATTTGCTATTATTTAATGTATAAGCAGTAATCTGTTTAGTATTCTATTATGCATTCACACTTTCAGAGTACACGTATCTCCATGCATTTATGCTGTAAATTATATTAATGACCCCTTATAGTTCTTGTTTAATTTAGTGTTCCATTTTGCAAGAATGCATGTTAATCAGTAAAAGAGGTATTACTGTCATTGAGTTAATGACAATCCTTACGCATATGGTTCTGTCTGTTTTTCCTGCCTGGTTTGAATCAAAATAGGTCATATGAGTTCTCGTGTTCCCTCACACTCGACCATATAAATAAGTTCTCGCTTACAATTATCCACAGGGAACAGACGCACTTCTGTGCGAAACTTCATTATACACACACGATTAATGTTTAATCTCCTCTTCTACAACCAAAGCCTCTGACAGCACACTCAGCAGAGATATGAAAATTTGATGCCGGTAACTGAGAAAATGCAAGAAGTTGCAAGCACTCGATGCCGGCCACACTTCGCGGCTCCTGTCCGCTCACATGCATATTTATGGTGTTAAGATTCAGGTTCTGCTTTGCTGTGTGTCTGTGAGTGGTTTCAATCTCCGCACACCTGAGCGCACCGAAACGTTGCGTTCCTACTGGCAAGACATGCCGTGATTCTTGGACAAAGTGCAGCCAGATGTTTTTGCAGTTTACAACAATTACAAGCGTATATAACATCTGCTCATTCTCATATGTTCTTATATTCCATTCTCCTATGCATTTATTTTAACACGTTATTTTAGAAAATTAATGTTTTCCTTTACAGGGATATATTTGTTGTTACTTGCCAGTTGAATAACACAATAGTCAAGTGTTTATGTTCACCGAATCAAAATCCGCTGTTATCAAAGCAGTACTTAGACAAACCGTTGAAAAGCACAACATGTGTTCTAGGCCAATCTGTGTTTGTACGTGTGTGGGTGGGTAGGTGGCTGTGGGTTCAGCAGCCGTCAAACAAGTCATGTCAAAACGCTGGCACTGATGCCCCTGAAGGAGAAGAGGGGTGAGGAGTCTGCCTGTGCGTGGATGAAGGGTGGTGGGGAGAGTTCCATTGTGATGTAGTTTAGGCAGTGCACCTGGGACATGCGTTTTCATATTGCATAAACATACCTGTCAACCTCTGTATGAACTCTCTGTGAGGAACTTTAAGAATTCTGTAACCAGTTTAGACCTTTTCATCCCAACAGCCTCATGTGGCTATAAAAGTTAGAACTTCAGTGAAACGGTCTGAGCTGTATGGATCTGGTACATACGGTTAGAGTTCTTCATCAGAATTTAACCCTCCCCTTGTAGTACAGCCCATCTCCAATGCAACGAAAGGTTGCTCTTTCTGTGATACACTTTTACATGAGGTCCACGTAAACTGAACACGTTTTGACACTAGCCGGCAAGGGAGCTGCACATCCTTTAGAGACAAACTAAATCAAACCCAATTGAGCTCATTACAGCTGGAAACAGCAGGATGTCTGACTGCGCGCTGCTCTAAATTCCATCTGTTTTAGTAATGTTGTGTTAAAGCAAGAGGCTTCCATCATTCATTACGCAAGAACACTTTCCCCTCTTTGTAAAAAAAAAAAAAAAAAAAAAAACATTTAGAAATCTTATACACCAGGGTATTCAATTCCAGTCTGGGAGAGCCACAGTGAGTGCAGGTTTTTCTTTCAGCCAAATTCAACTCTTAATTGAACCTTAATCTCAATTAAACATTGTTTACTTTTTTTGCATAATTACTGTGTCAGTCCAGAACTTCTCTTCAGTCTTCATTCATTTTAATAAGAATTTTTAAAAGCATTTTAAAGACTTATTGATGTTGCGTCTTAACTGGTTTTTAACAGTTATGGTATGTTTTTGATCTTTTAATTAATTTTTTTAAATAATCACTTAAATCACTTCTCTTGATTTAAGCATTCTTTGTCATTGGCACCTATTTATGCTGTAATTACAATTTGTATACAATTAGTGATTACTGCTTTAAATTAAACACTATGCTAAAATTATCCAGACATTATCTGTGCTGATTCTGCAGTTTATGGCATTGTAATGCATGATGAATATATGTATTAATTTTTTTACCAATAAATTAAAAAAAAACTAAGTTCAAACAGATGCAAATGATCAGGAAGAATAAAGAGAAACAATGATGTGATTGATATTTAATTAAGAAATTGAATGAATTGGTTGAAAGAGAAACATGCACCTACTGCAGCTCTCCAGGAACCGTAATTGAATTGACCCGTTATACACCATACACCCACACAGTTTTAGGTGATACATGCTCTACTCAAATTCAAATACTTATGTCGCCCCCTGTTGGAAACCACTACATACAGCATTGGGTCAGTTGTGTGTGGACGTTTTTCTCGATGGTTTAAAACAGGTCCTTTCGTTCAAATGATGGTCATTTGAAGATATCAAAGGGATTTTTTGTTTTACAATTTTTTTAAACACAAAATTTTAAATGTTCTAATATTAGCTTCAAATTTCCATCCCTTTTATATTATGTATTGTTTCCCTGGAAACCTTGCACTCCAACAGAATTACTTTGGCTCACCTTAGCCCAGTTTCATTCACCTGAAGTACAACATCCCTCAAGCTCTATCCCATTAGCTTCATTTCACATCCTGGTTTAGGACCTCTGCACACACTCAGTCCCACTGCACACACTCAGTTCCACTGTACACAGTGAGTCTCACTGCACACACTCAGTCCCACTGCACACACTCAGTCCCACTGTACACAGTGAGTCTCACTGCACACACTCAGTCCCACTGCACACACTCAGTCCCACTGTACACAGTGAGTCCCACTGGACACACTCAGTCCCACTGTACACACTCAGTCCCACTGCACACACTCGATCTTCCTAGACACACTCAGTCCCACTGCACACACTCAGTCCCATTGCACACACCCAGTCCCACTGTACACACTCAGTCCCATTGCACACACCCAGTCCCACTGTACACACTCAGTCCCACTGTACACACTTGATCTTCCTAGACACAGTGAGTGTCACTGCACACACTCAGTCCCACTGCACACACTCAGTCCCACTGTACACACTTGATCTTCCTAGACACAGTGAGTCCCACTGCACACACTCAGTCCCACTGCACACACCCATTCCCACTGTACACACTCAGTCCCACTGCACACACTCGATCTTCCTGGACATAGTGAGTGTCACTGCACACACTCAGTCCCACTGCACACACTCAGTCCCACTGCACACACTCGTGTAGAAAATAATCCAACTGAGCCTCAGTAAACACTGCTCTCCTCTTGGAGGATGGCTGGGAACTATGAGAGTATTACATCCTTACATGATCTTCTGTTCTCTCTATCTGAAAAACATACCACTCCTTCCAGAGCTGGATTGGGACCAAAAATCAGCCCTGGCATTTTTGGTCCACATGGCCCACCACTACACTCCAGAGTTGGTCCATATAAAGTAATACATTGTATTGGCTCCAAAGTGCACGAGCCCACTGGGAAAATGCCTGGAATACCAGATTACCAATCCTGCCCTAATTCCTTCTCTGACAAACCACAGTGCTGTCTTTGAACTATAGTGCCTCCATGTTAGCACCATATGTGCAGTTTACAGCCTTTACAGTATGCCTCATGTTCACTGCACATGGGGTGCAGTGTTCTGGTTTTACCTGTTATTTTAAGCATCACTTTATGGTAAAACAGACATAGCAATCCAGGCTGACTATACTCACTTATAACCAAAATTTATGCCCCCAGAAATAAAGATGTTACAACTCTTTCAACCTCACAGTCCGTTCGGTCCTTTGCCTTCAGCCCTGTCCTCCTCCTGGATAGCCTCACCTTTGCTTGTGTTTTGCATAGGCTTGAAGTACGATGAGTCACAGAATCAATTATTTGACACTCTTAGACAGGTTTACACCACCATTACTATAAACAGGAGTGTGTCCTTCACACCTCAGATTTCCATCTCTGGACATTCGCCATCTGATGCAACTTGATGCTTTTACACAGCCAGCTCACATCCGTGAAGGGCTGCTCACGTTACCTGGGAATTCAGCGAGATGGGGCTGGTTCTCTCCCACCACAGGCCACTGTGCAGCTGACACTGGCTACTTGGAAATATATGTACAGTGCTAGAATTGCTGGTTTAGGATCACAGGAACTGGGGCTCATTTTTGGCTTGGTTCACATTAACTGCATGTCTGGCAATTCACAGCATGCACTCAAACATACCAGCAAGGAAAGTGACAAAACACACAGCACTGATTATAACTAGGCTTACGCCTACTTCTCTGTCCAGCTCCCCAGTACCTCTAAACACACACTCCTTACTCAGCACCTTTGCTTATACAAAATTAGGATCAAGGTGTGACAACTGTTGTGACGTAATGGAAAATTTAGGCAATCTAAAAAAATGTTGCACTTACAAATATTCACCTGCACTAAAGGAAAACAGTTTGGTGATGTGGGAGTAAAGTTGCTGAGAGACCATCAGCCTGCACCAAACAGTGAAACAACACTCCCCCTTCTGCAGCTGTAATATTACACATAATACATTAAAACTGTTGGCACGCAGGTAGAGAAGCTGTTTCTTCTCCCGCTTGCTTTAAGTAATACACAACTGTTTATTAGAACCAATATTTTTGGAACATTCTTAAGAAAAAAGGACAACTTTATGAGAATTATGGCTGAGTGATGTTTTGATAACAATAACAGGTGTGTTTACATTCAGATTTTTACTCTGCAAAGCCAATGCCAGATCTACCGTTATGGTGAATTGCATGTACTTCTGGGACCATAATGCTGAAGCATCTATATGCAAAGAATGATTAAAAGGATAACTAAAGGTATAGTATTAGGTCTCCAAATTGGAACACCCAGGGGCCCACAAGAGCTTTAATCCAGTCCTGAGTAAAGGGTCCCATCTCGGTGGTCTGCCTTTGTTAAAGGAGGGAAGATAACAATACTACTACACCTGTTTTTGCTAATACAAATATCGGTAAAACTATATTTCACAAAATCCACCTAAACATGGCGGCATATCAAATACTAAGTGTATACTTCCACCAAGGGTAATGAACCTTGACTTGTGCTAATCTTGCCAGTACATTTTCCATATATATAAACATAGTGTGAAAGACAGGGGAAAGTCAGGAAAAAAAACATATGTTTTCTCTTGTAAGGAGGACAGAGTAGGAATAAGGGTGGGGCGCCTCTTTCTATTGACATGACCTAATATTTTCCCTGCACTCTCCACTAGGCTCGAGGAAAAGTGATGGGGGGGTGGGGGCTTAGTAAATAAAAGATTAGCATCTCCCAACCATGAAAAGTGAGTGAGTATTCACCCCAGCCCAGGCAGTGCTAATCAGGGTTATCAAAATCAGGCTTGGTCTGGCACCTTCACTCCAAGGTTGGATACCTTTTAAATAATTTATTGCGTGGCACATCCCACAGTAACGCCATTCAGACAGAGCTGTGAGTCAGGGCTGCATATTAAAAGCACACCACCTGAATAGCAAAAACATTAAAGTGCATCACTCTATATTTTTTTTAAAGGTAAAGTGTTAAAACCTTGTCATTAGCAAGTCCATTATTTAAATGGAAGAACATTTTCCAAATGACTTCAATTACGAAACCCATTTCAACCACGACTGGTTGGTGTTGCTACGAGGTAAAGAAGTGGAAACTGGAGGAATCGGACCTCCTGTATGAATGCCATGCTCTCTTCATCGGCGGGCAACGAAAATAGGTTCTCAATAATTTCAGCCATACAAACACTGCCAGGGGTAATAGGAACGTGGCACCATTTTGTCTTATATGGCAAAAGAATAGCAGGGGTTTCATTATTGCCCCGTGAATGTCCATTAGTTGTGCGAGTGCAGTTTGTCAGAGATTAAGCATCACACAGAATCTCGCCTGTGGTAACAATTAGCCCTTGACACGACTGCATTCTCTGCCAGTGTCAATATAAGGCCAAAGCATTTCTCACTCTTTAGGATACACAATTATGAAAATGATACTCGTGGTTTGATATGCTGCTCTGTGAATATGCGTGTTGGCAGGGGTTCACTTTAGCAGCTGTTATCATATACCTTTTGACAGGCCCCTTCTCATGAAAAAGTGACATCAAGTCGGAAGGGCTATTTTTGTGCCGCTTGACCTTAAACGTTTAGTAAAACTGCGTCCTCTAAAGTTGCCATCACACACCACAAATTGACCAGAAGTGCACCGAAAGTTTCCTCCCCCACCCTTGAAGTTCACATTTTGTTTGTAACAGACATTATTTGTAGACAGCAAAACCTTGCCATTAACTGATACAGGTTTAGCAAATTAGTGTGTGAAACATTCTGCTATTAAGGTCTTTCATTATATTATATCCTGGCACCACATTGCAATTCATACACATTTTGATAACCATAGTTGATATGCATACCACTGTAGATATCATTCCATTGTGGCCTACTCTATACGCTAATTGCAGAAGACACCAAAGTCAATGACATCACGTCTGCAGTCAAGTCCTACGAATGGAAGTTCAGCAGCTGGGTCTCATGGTTTAATTTCATTTTATTGTTTATATTGAAATAATTTTACTCCTTTATCTCAAACACTGAGTGGTCCTCATAACATGAGATTGCTCAGCTCTCATCTGAGATGTCAGAAGGTCTGGCAATAATGATTAATTTCAGGCACCTTTGTTATGCTATTGGTTGACCTAATATCAAGCTTTCTGTTGCTGTATGTATCACGACCCGTCATTAGTACCTGCCAGCCCTGGACAATTAGTAGCACATTGTTTTAAGCTCACCTCTCCTTTCCTGTCCTCGGAGAATATTGTGTTAGTATGAGCCTTTGTTTGTTTGTTTGTTTGTTTGTTTGTTTGTTTGATTGATTGTTTGTTTGTTTGTTTGTTTGTTTGTTTGTTTGCTTGCTTGCTTGCTTTCTCTCTCGTCCCTTGGTACTCTCCTGTCCTGTCTTCGTCAAGGACTGACCTCTCTGGATTTCGGACCCCCCCCTGCCCAAACGACCATCGTCTCTGCCTCACGTATTGTTGCTGGTGTTCTTACACCAATAAAAACCATAAGTCTGCCCATTGGGCTCCAGACTCCTTTTGTTCGAGTCAGAACGTTACAGCATGTAGGTATGCATATATACGTCTGCCTGGATACATACGGGATGCCGAATCTGTCTCAGTCTTTAAATCCCGACTGAAGACATACTTTTTTGATTTA